>PISX010011806.1:0-63459 GCA_004024625.1 Mellivora capensis
CGGGCCCACCCGAGCCACTCACATCGCCTACCCAAGTCTGGCCACAGGTTTTGTATGAGCGGAGCGTTCTTCCTGTTCACCGAAGTAGAACTGGAATCTCTCCTTCCCCGGGTTTTTCTCACTCTCCGTGGCCAGCAGTACCGCATTTCTGGATTATGTTGTACACTTTTCCTTGAGAGATAGATGATCTGTTCTTTGATTAGACATCCTGACCTTTTACGGGTGTTGATCATTGATCTTGATCTGGGCTGGGTAGAAAGCTCTTGACTCTGAAAAGTTACTCTGTTGCCAACACCACGGGGAAATTCAATTTCTGCCTGCGCCCGGCCTGGGACTCCTGCTCAATTAGGATTCCTCTTGTTATGATTTTACTTTTATTAAGGAAGCTGCAGCCTCTGTTTTTCCAGCCCTAGCTTTTAGTTACAGTAATCAATTTTTTTTTTCTTTTCTAGGGCGGCTGGCTATAATTGTTGGCTTGGATATTGAGCTTTCATGGGATTAGACATAGTGTGTTCTCATGAAGGGTCTTCTCCATACCTCGCAGACAGATGGGTAATAATAGCATACATTAATACCTCCACATTGGTTTATGTGTGTTTGACCACAGTGCAAGCATAATTATTTTTGCCCAGTAAAAGCTATTAGAGATCTATTTGGTAGGTTTTACGATCAATAGCTCCTGTGGTATTTGTGTAGCAGCCACAGAATAATCAATTGAAGGTCATATAAAGTAAATTACCATCCTCCTATAATGATTCTTTTTTCTAGATGAGAATTGGGTTTTATTATTTCATCAGGAGCCTCTCAGCGACGCATGCTCTGTCTGTTGGAGAAAGAGAGATATAAAAGTCGCGAGCCTGTTTTGAACATAGTATTAATATCCATTACTTGAATTTATGTTATTGGATTATTGAATTAGTGGATTCACACTGGAATTCCTTCAAAACCCTTTCTTAGGTACTCAGTGACACAGTTAATAACGGGAGCAAACGGACGTCTTTTGCTGCATGGTGGAGTGAGTCACTTTGCAAAAGTCAATCTTTGTAGCTGTCTCTTTAAAGCAAATTTAGAGTTGGTTAAATGTGTGATATTGACAGTGTGACCGAGCTTCTCTCTTCAAACCTTTTTGGAGAGTGACTGGTGAACTAAGCAGGGGTTGGAGTCAGGGAGGCTGCATACTAATCCACTGTCCACTGGTAGCTCAAGGTGAAACTGGGGGCGAGCTGGAGTTGGGGGGGAGGCTCGGCACCTGTTCTGGGGATGGGAGTGGAACACCTCTCCTTCACCCGCGATGCCTAACCTGGATTTCAGACTTGCAGCGGGAGCGGGAGCAAAGGCTGTGTCCCTGTTAAAGATTGCAATTTGCCAACAGGAGGCATGCAATCCCCCAACTGTCTTAAAGGGACCCATTTTCAGAGTTTAGCCTTTCTTTTTGTGGGTGCAATCAGTTGTGCACTGAAAACCTGCAGCCACAGTCGGATAACTGCAGGCACAACAGGCCACGAGAGGCCTCTTCGCTCCAAATTTTGTACCTGCCGCTAATTGCACTTACAGAGAATGGGAGTGTGGTAGGAGCTTTTTTAAAAATTTGGGCCAGTAAATTCTCCATGGAGGAAAGAGGCAAGGAGGGAGACAATTACTCACTTTCTTAAAGACAAAGGCAAATGGAGACATCCTTTTCTTCACACGTTCCATCGCGTCTGGGGAGCACGGTTTGGGAGCCAAATGCCAGGTACCACGAGCACCCTGATTGGGTGGGACACTGCCTGGCAACCGGGAACCCTTCGCCAATGCACGAGAAATAGTACGTTGAAAAGTACGGTCGGAAAGATGTTGGTGAGTTTGAGACCACAGCTTGGTGAGAAAGGAATGAAGAGTTTTAAAGTAAATGGCAAAAGGCATTCTCTTTCCTTTAAAAGCATGGTTATTATTGTTGTAACTTCTCATTTGCTTTGGGGGCAATTAAGATAGTGCCTCTAGAGTGTAATCAAGTGGTAAATCAGGGAGCATACATATTTAAATGTATGTATATAATATATGCTTATGTATTTATATGTAGAGAAATACATCTGTACAAATTATGTGTGTGCTTTATATACACATTTACATAAACATGCACATATATATATTATACATGTATATACATGTATACACACACATACATACATACATATATATATATATATATACATGCATATATGCACACATATACATTTTACTTTTTTGTGAGCTTAAGGAAAGAACACTCTGGGGGTACCTGGCTGGCTCAGTCAGTAGAGCATGCCACTCTTAATCTTGGAGTTGCGAGTTCAAGTCCCAAGCTGGACATGGATCCTAGTTAAAAAAAAAACAAAAAACAAAAACAACTTAGGAAGGAAGGAGTCTGTGGCATGGGTCATCCCCTAGTCCTTATGGGTGGACCTCTGTCTACAGGACCTCATGGAGCTGTCACAGGGACCTTGTTCTATAATCTTTTGCGTAAATGTGATGACAAGCAAGCTGGGAGTTTAAAACCAAGAACTTGCTTCCTAGCTTTTGGAGATGACCATAAATTAAGCACATATTCTGGAAATCAGAAATCAAATGCAGAATAAGATTGGTAATTTGAGATGCTGCTCTTGCAGAAGTAATTATGAAATATAATTGTATTCAATAATACATTTAATAACCAAACAAAACAGGAGAAGGTTTTGGTATTCCTTACAGATCCCAGGAAATGGTTGAGGAAAAAGAAGTGTAGGGGAATGAAAAAGTAAGGAAGTCCAAGGTACCATGGTAGACCAGCCCTAGAATAAGACAATGAAGGGCCTGGGAAAAGAAAATTAAGGGCCAGGAATTGTCCCTTGGCTCCTTACAATTTAGTTATTGTCTCCATATCACAGCTTAGTTGTAAATAACATTTTGAAATCTGAGTAGATTTTCCCGTAGAATATTGCTAAAAGGAACAATTAGGTTCTTCTACAAGTTTACTTTGAAAATTGTCTCTGAATGGAAATATAAATGGAAAATTCAACAACATATTGGCATTTGTTTTCATCTAGCTATATAGGCCTGACTCTAGTCTCCAGGGGAAATGCCTTCAAGAGACGAAGTGCCACTGGAAATAAAAGCGAACCCTCAATCAACTTGTTACGGAACCCCCAATCTGCTGCAGGTTGGGAACATTCGAGATTGTAGACATGCCTCTGCATTTTTCCCTTTCTTTTCATGACGCCTTAAAGCATGAAGCTTCCATCATTGCCCTTTGGAGAGACAAACTTTTGATTCCATATTTCAAAAGGGGACAGAGAACTTGGAGGGAGTTCAGACAAGAGGGACCAGATGCAGGACCATTTTTCTTCAAAGGGAGAAGTAATAATTGGGGAATGGACTTAAATAGGAACAATTTCATGTATACCAGAAAACAGCCAATGAACCATGGGAGTTTAAAAAAAAGTTTTAAGGAACAACCATGAGAAGTTACAAAGTCACAGTTCTGATAAGCAAGAGGAGCCCTGTGCAAATGAGACATTGCGTCAATAAAGAGCTGTGATTGAAACTGATTGATGATGATTATGTTGATGATCATTATGATTACTTCCTTACAAGTATTTAACAACATCACATTCTCTAGCCTCCAGTACTTGCTTTGCCAAACCCCAACGTTGGACTAACTCAACCATCTACCTTCCGTATATCTGTGCCAATAGCTTCACTTGGCTAATATGGTCTGACCTTGGCTAACCTTGGTTCCACTTTAAAATAAAATCCCCAGCTTCACTTGCGTTCTGACCACTGCCCTGTAACTCTATCCTGTCTCCCCACAATGTTGTATCTGCAGGACAATAAAAAAAAATCCCAAACCCCTCCTCTCTCCTGAAACTTCCTGTTTTAGCTGACCTTTCTACAGATGTCACTGGGACCATAAGTGCTATCAGCTGGGAATCTCTCATCTTTGACATGATCTTAAATATTAAGTCTTACCTGCAACTTCCCTGGCTTACCTTTTTTCTTCAAAGTTACAATTGATGATGGGTCCCTTCTACTTCCTAAGTAAAAGAGCCAGCCCTTTTACTTAGGTTGTGAATCCTGTCTCATCCTTCTCAAGGGTTTTGTGGACTTTGATCCTGTAGCCAACACTCTTACTGGATCAGCTCACAAACTTAACTGTACAAACACTTGAACAAAAAAGCAAACATACAAATAAAACTCAAACCCTTTTTTTGGAGAAGGATGATAATTGATCTTCAGTGTCCATCATTCCATTCTCCCCTTGATTAAAGAACCCATGTATTTAGCTGAGTCCATCAACACCTAGAAGAGAGAACTTTCTTTAGCTTCTCTTGCACCGAGGTGTGGCCATGGGATTGAGTTAGCAGATGTAGTACCTCAACATCTTGGAAGCATCCTTAAAATGAGAGGACCTGAGCTTATCATCAATTCGTCTTTTATATATACATATATATAATATTTTAATTCATTTATATACAGAGAGATGTGTGCATGAGCAGGGGGGAGAGGCAGAGGAAAAAGCAGACTCCCAATGAGCAGAAAACCTAATATGGGGCTCCATCCCAGGACTTGGGATCATGACCTGAGCTGAAGGCAGACGCTTCACCTACTGAGCCACCCAGGCAAACCCCCTCTCCTGTTTTTGTTGACATAACTGTAAGAGAGCAGAATCTGGGGTCCTGGTGTTTGGAAAGCCACCACAGCAGTCCAGAACTTCTTACTGCCTGACATAATGGGGGAGAAAAACAGATGTCTCTTAAGTTGTTGTTGAGTTTTCTATCATTTGGAGCCCAAACTAATCCTAGTGGATATGCTCACACGCCCTCGATTTCTCATTTCCCTAAATGTACTGCCACTCCCTCATCTTCCTTCCAGGTCCAAGAATTTTGAGTCATCCACACACACACAGCCTCTATATCCTCACCCCACTCACACAGCCTCTATATCTCAACAGATTCCCATGTGTCTCCTATCATCGTCCCTATAAGAAATTGCTTTAGTCAGACTCAGGGTCTCCATTTGGCCAATCCTCATTGTACCTGATGGTGTCCACACTCTCTTTCTCAAGTCTCTTTCTTATAAGATTCTCATATATCACTTGCTTCTGTGTTTTCTTTGGCCTCACAGGTCCCTACCCCTTGGTCTCTTTTGCAAACCTGCATTCCATTGGCCTTTTCCAGCACCCGTCCTTTGGTTTCAGAGACATTTTAGCTCACCATGTTCAAAATGGAACTCCTGATTCTCCTGCTTCCCGGACATGTTCCTACTTCCCTCTTCCTCATCATAGTAAATCATCTTAGTAAATTCTCTAACTGAAATATGGAAGTCTGCTTTGATTCCTCTCTCTACCTCTTCAAAACCCAAATTTCGAAGCAATTGTGGTGGAGTCTATCTCAAGCATCAACACCATATGCATCTATTTCTGTCCATGCTTCTGCTGCCTTCATCCACGATATCATCATCTCTCTCTTGAGCTATGGAACAGCATCTGATCTGATTTTCCCCACCTTCGCTATTGCCCTGTATCAAGCTCTGTATCAAATTGATACCACACTGAGAATAGGATCTCAGCTAGTTACTATGGATCATCTGGCCCTATACAACGTTTTCCCCTCCCACATGGGGCTCCCCTCAGTTTCTCAGAAAAGCTGATGTTTTCTCCCATCGCAGAAAGCTAATCCTTCTCACTCATACTCTCTTCCCTCAAGAGCTCTTGTGCTTGGCTCTTTCTTACCCTTCTGATTTCTCCTTAAGTATTATTGCCTGAGCAAAATCTTCATTGGCCACCTTATTTAAGGAGACACATACACAGACACACTGATCTTTTACCACACTCCCCTCCTAAATTCCTTTAAAGCAATAATTTTTCTTTTTTTAAGGAATAATTTCTGGAATGCATTGGCCCAATTAATTCTTAACATTTTTTAAACGATTTTATTGAGGTATGAATTATATACCATGAAATTCACCTGTTTTAAGTGTATATTCAATGTTTTCTACTTTAAGTAAACCTAAAGAGTTGTACAGCCATTGCCACAGTCAATTTCAGAACATTTCCTTCATGCCCTTTGAGAGTCACTCCTCTTTCCCACCCCAGGTTCAGCCAACCACTAATGTACTTTCTGTCTCTATAGACTTGTCTTTCGTAGGCATTTCATACAAATGGATACATTTAAAATATGGTCTTTTGTATATGGTTTCCATTTAGCATAATGTTTTCAACATCCATCTTTATGTGTTATCACACACACCAATCTTCTATTCCTTTTTATTGCCGAATAATATTTCATTGTGTGGCTATGCCATAGTTTGTTTTCCTCTTCACCAGGTGTTAGTTATGTGAATTGTTACCATTTTGGATTATTACATATAATGACTTACAGTACTTACTATTTTTATTTACTTTTTAAAGATTATTTATTTATTTGACAGACAGAGATCACAAGTAGGGAGAGAGGCAGGCAGAGAGAGAGGAGGAAGCAGGTTCCCTGCAGAGCAGAGAGCCCGATGTGGGGCTCCATCTCAGGACCCTGGGATCATGACCTGAGCTGAAGGCAGATGCTTAACCCACTGACCCACCCAGGCGCCCCTTCTTACTATTTTTAAATGGAACCTTTAAATACTTGTTAAATTTGTCTCTGCCTAAGGCTACAAGACTGACATCAGTGACTGCCTACTTTGTTATCAACCTCTGCCTCCTACCTAGCAAATTCCTGCCACAGAGTAGGTGCTCAGAATGTAGTTGTTAAATGAATGAGTGATAATTAACTCCATGTTGATATCCAAAAGTCTCTTAAGGATCACAGACCAGGGGCACCAGGGTTAAGCGTCTGACTCTTGGTTTCAGCTCAGGTCATGATCTCAGGGTCCTGGAATTGAACCTGTGGCCGGCTCCAGTCTCAGCATGGATCTGCTTATCCCTCTCCCTCTGCTCCTCTCCTTGATCTCCCTCTCTCTCGAAATATGTAAGGAAAATCTTATAGGAAAAAAAAAAAAAAAAGATCACAGACCCATTCAGATGTAGAAGATGGAAGAAGGTGATATTCTAATTTTTGGATGACATCAACTCTCAGTCACATAATCTCCCAAATCTGTCCTTGTTGTACCCATCCAGAAAACATTAGTTTGAGGTGCATGGAGCCCACATGCCCTCGGTTAGTTTACAGTATGCCCATCTCTGACTCTGGAAAGTCTTGAAGCTTTGCAAAAATATGTAATGCTACCATACATTTATCTGGAGTTCAGGAAAGGAATCTTAGAGGCTATCAGGACATGTCTTCCATATAGTGAAATCGGACCACATGACTGGGAACCTGAATAGAAGATTCCAGAAGAGTTTTTAACTAGGAGGGTGTATAAAGGTACATATAGCAGACAGGATCAAGCAAACTGTTTCCCCCTGGGGCCACAACTAGGGAGACTTGACTCCCAGAAACAAGCAGAGTTCCCAGCAAACAAAATGGCTCTATCCTGACCCTCACAGAGCTGAAAACTAACCACTGTTGCAAAGATCCTCTGTATCTGCTTCATTTAAACAAGGATATTTTAAACCTCCTGCAAGCAGTGCTCTGGGTGTCAATTTTGGGGAAAAACTGCAATCCCCATTACTTCTTTATGAAACCATTAAATAAAATTAGAGAATCTGTGAACTTACTATAGGAAGCTACAAGTCCACTGAGAAAACTGTGGTGATTGTAGCCTCCTCCTCAGGGAAAAAAAGATCCAAGGAAAAAAGAGGCTGAGGAAAGCAGGCGGAATACCTGGGGCCTTCCAGAAGCCAAAATTAGGCACATGAGGCCAATCTAGCAAAGGCCAGAAAGGGTTTAGGGTCTCAACAGACGAGAGGCTCAGAGAGGGAGGGCTGAGCAATTTTTTTCCCTTGTGGACAAAGCAAACTCCATTTTACTCAGTAATTTCAGCCCAACTCTAAGAAGAATGTGGCAAATAAGTAACCCTCCCCCAAACATTCTCTGTTTGTTGGAGGAAAACAAAACAAAGCAACCTCAAACAATGCAAATGAACTGGGTTTTGAAAGGGTAACTGGAAAAGCTTTTGATGAGTGGATCTTGTAAGAAGGTGTTGGCTGGGAACCTGCCTGTTTATACAGGGCAGGGACAGGAATGAAGAACAACACAGAAGCTTTTCCTCTAGATAAAGGTTCCAGCAGGATGAGTTTCCGTGGGTGGCAGGGTTCAGAGGCAACTAGAAGGATATGAAGTGTCCAGGAATGAGCCAGCTAGAAATTCCTGGGAAATTGGGAGGGACCACCCTGCGTCTGCCACAGCAGGCCCCAGAAGAGGTGTAGGGAAGAATCCAGTTGAAGGAGAAACTAGAATTACTGGGACAAGGTGAATTAGTTGTGCAGTAAAGAATTCTGTCTGTCCTGGAAACGAAGAGAGCTGATGGCAAGAAAGCTATGAGCAAACCCAAATTCTGTGACTAAATAAACAATGTGACCAGACTTTACAAATAAATTTGGAGTGTGCAGAAACCAATATGCCTTCTAATTTTATTTTTTGTATTTTTTGATATATGTCTTCACAGTAGTTCACAGAATAAGACTCAGCATCCATAACCCATCCCTCAAAGTATGCCCACTGTGTGCCAGCTACCCTTGGATAGACCTTCCTCCACATTTCCCAACTCCCCTTCCCCTCCGGTCCTTTCTGGTTTTCTCTGAGAAGAAAAAGAAAATGTAAGAATTTTGATTTAAAATGTCCTATGAAGTCGTGGAACAAGATAAAAATGAACAGTACCATTGACAGACAACTTTTAGCAAAATTGAGAACAATTGTCACTAATTGGAAGGTTGGTCAGAAAAGGGAAATCAATCCATCACCCATACAGTGCCATCGAGATGAATGGTAGTTGAAAGATCTTTCTTTGCACTTTCTTTCCGCCTCCAACCCCCCCCCCCCAGACCCACTGCCTCCCATGAGAACCATCATTTAGGTTCTCTAGTATAGGATATGTAGCTACAGATTCTTTGAGACTCTCAGAATTCAATTTCCCCCTTCTATCTCCTGCTGATGAATACTTAGCTTTTTAACATTGATAAGCATTCTCTACCCTCCAGAAAAAGATAAGGAGACACGGGTTTTGAGTATGTGTAATGCTGAGCATAAGGTGAGGAATGGCCAGAGTGACTTTCATTGTGGGAGGTGTGGTACATACAAGAGGCGTCCTTTGGGAAATGGCAGATTCTAGAGTTTTTCCTCTGTGTTGATAAGCCACACACAAGCAGTGGGATTAGGATCAGATCTAATTTTTGCCTAGCAGAGTCACTGCTATTAAACACTGGGAATTAGGGCAGGTGGCATGGAACAGGCAACAGCTGAAGCTCTTAGAAGAGATTTTCAGTTAGCACCCAAGTGGACTCTGAGTGGTGTTCAGACGGCCCCACTTAGCACGCGCTCTGGGTGGAGGGCACTTTAGCTAAACACTGGTACGGAGAGGACATGGCACCAACAATAACTTGAAGGACCAAGACAATTTTACTACTGAAGCAATAAATAAATAGCATGTAGTCTATTGCCAGAACCAGAAAAAAAAAAAAATCTGAAGAACAATTTGATTTGATTGGTAAAATGCAAGAAGACCGGTGTAGGAAAACTCCCTCTTCTCCGGTGTGTGTCTCCTTTAGTCTCATCCTGGTACCACACTAAAATACTTTTGATACCAGCTACGGAGGATTTTCCCCACCCCAAGTGATTCTCTGTGGCACCTGCTGTGTGTCCTACGACGTGTCTCAATTCCAACGCTCTATACCTGGAGATTGTATCAGATCCCACAGGCCAAGGCCTCTGTCCCATGAGACCGACCTCACCCCCCCACTTCAGATGCCACTTGAGAATCCAGATTGTCACCTCGGCTGCCCACCAACCAGCTATGAATTAGAGGTTCCCATGAACCTCTTCTTGGGTTCAACTTATTAGCTAGAGTGGTTCACACAACTCAGGAAAGCAGTTGACTTACTGCATACCTGTTTATTATGAAAAGATATGGCAGCCATCCTCATGGACTTCCAGCAAACTGGAAGGGGGAATAACAAAGACCGAGTGGGCATCTGTACACTTGCCATGACTGGAATGATCACATATGAATTTTCCTGTAGCAGACTGAATAATAGCCGCCCCCCCCCCCAAAAATGTCCATGTCCTAAAATCTACAAACTTTTATTACAAGGCTAAATGTAACCTTGCACATGTGATTACGGTTTTTATTTTGTTTTGTTGTTATGTTTTTATTTTTAATGATTAAAGTTTTTGAGACAAGGAGATGATCCTGGATATCTGTTGTAATCACAAGTGTCCTTACAAGAGGGAGGCAGGAGGGTCAGGCTCAGAGATAGGGATGAGGTTGTGGTGATGTAGGGGGTTAGGAGTCAGTGAAAGGAAGTGGTTTCTAGAAGCTGTAGAAAGCGAGAAAACAGATATCCCCCCTGGAGCCTCTAGAAGCAACCCAGCTCAGTCTGTCAGTCTTAGACTTCTGACTTCCAAAACTATAAGATGATAAACGTGTTGTTTTAAGCCACTAAATTTGTTACAGCAGCAATAGGAAACTAGTACATGACTTAAGGAAGGTTCTTGGAAGTAATTACATGTATTTTGGCATCTGTGGAGATGGAAACTGTGTGAGAGAAATTAAGGTAACTTACAAAGAAATTTTCAATTTTGAGTCCTGCACAGTATCATAACTGCGATGTATCGTACCAGTGACACAAAATAAACTAAGAATATAACTGTTTTCGGTAGAGCAAGGATGGATAGTAGCAATGGGCAGAAATCATACTGAGAAAAGAGAACCCACAAAAACTCCGCTAGTGATATCAAGAACACTTGATCTTGGCATTGAAGTAAAAACTCAAGGGAAAATAAAAATGTAGAAGATATTGGTAGTAAAACAGAAATTCATAACAGTTTTGGTGGAAGAAGACAAAACAACTGGAACAGAAACAATATTCAAAGACAGAATTAAAGAAAACTTGACTGCATTATAAAAACTAAAATAGGCACAACAAATAGTTTCATAGCAGAATAAGCAACTTTCGCAAAAAACAGCAACGAAAAAAACAGACTGCCGGGATATTTGAATGATGGAAATCCATACCATATAAGCATATGGGAACAAAAAACAAACAAACAAAAAAACACATTTTTTTTAAAAGACCTGTAAAATAATACAAAACAGGCTGACCTCAGACTTTTCTGCTGAAAGCGCTAAAGGCATGAACTTCAGACTGTGACTCACTGTTTTGTCACTAGCCACTATTTCTCTGCTATGGGAAGGCTTCATAAGAACATTTTCAAATAAGATTAAAATTGATCATCCATGTGCCGTGATTTTTAAAACAAATTCACACTTAGATACTGGCCCACGAGCAATGAATCAAAATGATAAAATCAGGAATGAGAATTCCATCGCACTGTACAGCCCCATCTTCACTTTTGCAAATTGTATTCTGATTTTAGAAATACAAATTAGGAAGCCAGTTTAGAGGATGATTATGTGTTGAAAAGTGTATCCTGCCCCTAGAGGCAAGTATGGTCCTGTGTTGCCTGACTTCAGCTAGTCCTCTCCAAGACTCCTTCCTGGAACTGAGGAATGATGTTGTTTGGCGTAACTCCATTGCTTGTGTTTGATTGTGACTTCAAATGGTAACTAGTGACCTTCAGCCCTCATTACAGATGACCCCACTCTTACAATTGGAGAATGTGGCGCTGAACCATGAGCTACCCGCTCCACGTTACCTTTGCTTCCTTGAGCCAGAGATACACGGAGCAGCAAAAATGATTCAGTTCATTCCCAAGGCCATCGCCAAATGAATTTTTGGCATCATCAAAACCCATTATCGAATGACCTGAGTCACGGATCTTTCTTTTCAACTGAGCAAAGTATCATAATAATCCTAAGAGTAGCAGGTAGTATCTTTTGTGATGTTTCATCTTTCCAGGTATTTAATTATTTATTAAAAACTACTATCATTTGTGGTTTTTTAATATAAATTTCTTTGTGTGTATATGCACATATAGGAAACACACAATGTAGAAAATACATTTCATTTTTGGTGGCATTATATTTTGTTTTTCTTTTTCTTTTCAGCTTATGAATTCCCTCCCTCCTCTTCTCTCTCTGCTCACATCAGCCTACTTCTCCACAGGGAAATAATATGAATTACCCAGTAATAATCTTTCCATATGTCTTCAAGCACATACATTCTTATACAAATATAATCCTATGATCCTCAATCAGTGGATATAAAGGGGTGTATGTGTGTGCACGTACACGTGCCTGCGTGTGATTACTTGTTTTTCCAAAATGAGCTATACTTCCTATACAAGGATTTTCCTACTAGAAATTTTTCATGGAATTCTATCTGAGTCATCTGATATGGTTCTATTTCTTTTCCTTTTTAGGGACTGCATTATAGCCTTTGCAATGGGGGGATTGAGCTCGAATCTTTTTTGTTTCTTTTCCTTATTTTTTTCCTTCTTTTATCTTCTTTCTTTTCCTTCCTTTCTTCCTCCCTCCCTTCCTTCCCTCCTTTCTTCTTCCTTCTTTCCTTCCTTCCTTCTAGCTATGAAGAGTACTATAGCCAACATCCTTATATATTTCCCACATACTGCCTGAAAAAGGATAGCTTTTATTTTGGGGGGTAGATTCCTGAGAGTAGAAATGCAGAATGGGAAGATAAAGGCACTTTTAACTTAAGATGTGCAATCAGACTGCTTTCCTAAGATGCAAAAAGTCTTGATGTTTTTACAAACTGTGTATGAATTGTAGTCTTTGACACACATTCCTGCCATCAATAGATGATAGAGAGATTTTGTCAGCTTGATGAATATCTAATGATACTTCACTATCTTGTTACTTTCATTTTCTTGCCGCCAAGCAACACTGACCATCTTTTTCTTTGCTGGGGCCCTGCGGATTGTCTCCTTCACCACCTTCTCACAGCTCATGCTCATTCTTCTGTTGGACTGTTTGTCTACATCTTGACAGTTGGGTAAGAGCTGTTGGTATGTATTAGCTATTAACTCTTTTACTCTATTACCTTTATAATAAAAAGGAGGTTTATTTTAGAAAAAAAAAAGGCAGAAGATAAAAGGATCTGAAATTCATTCAGAGATGAAAATGCTTAAAACATTCTCTCTTGGAAAGATTTGCATTTTAATTGGTATCAAGCCTGGAAAGAAGGAAGATCCTAGAGATACTTCTAATCATCAGGGAAAGGGTATAAATCAAACCTCTCTGGTGCTTGATTCACACTTCTCCCATAGATATTGAATCTGTACACCCTACAGCATCTGGATACAGGAAGATGCTGAAAAGCTGAGGATGTGTTATGTTCAGAACGTATAAGGAGAAGGGGCAGGAACAAGATGTCAACGGGAGCAGTTCGCAAAGACTTAAATTTTCAGGTTCCAGGGGACAGGAGTGGACCTTTTGTATTTTTTTGTTGTTGTTGTTGGTTTGGTTTTTACTCTGATTTCTTTATATTGTGGGGAAATACATATAGAATAATATTTTTAAGTGTACAATTCTGTTCACTGGTATGAAATATAATCCTATGGTTGTACAAACATCACCACCATCAGTTTCCAGAACTTTCTCATCATTCCAAATGAAACTCTGTGCCCATTATATAAAGACTCCCCATTTTCTCCTCGCTAGCCCCTGGCTGCCACCATCCTACTTCCAGTCTCTGTCAATTTTACTATTCTCAGTACTTTACAGGAGTAAATCATGTTATTCGTCTTCTTGTGACTGGCTTATTTCACTCAGAATGATGACCTCAAAATTCATCCATGTTATAGCATATGGCAAAATTTCGTTCCTTTTATGGCTGAATAATATTTCACTGTATGTATACACCACATTTTCTGTATCCATTCATCCACTGGTGGACACTTGGGTGTTCACTTTTTAGCTATTGTGATCAAGGCTACCGTGAACATGGGTTTACAAATATGTCCTCAAGGGCGCCTGGGTGGCTCAGTGGGTTAAAGCCTCTGCCTTCAGCTCAGGTCATGATCCCAGGGTCCTGGGATCGAGCCCTGCATCGGGCTCTCTGCTCAGCGGGGAGCCTGCTTCCTCCTCTCTCTCTGCCTGCCTCTCTGCCTACTTGTTATCTCTGTCTGGCAAATAAATAAATTTTTTAAAAAATGTCCTCAAGACCCTGTTCTTGTTTTCTTTTTCTTTTTTTTTTTTTTTTTTAGTGTCTATCCAGAAACAGAATAGTTGGATCGTATGGCAATTACACTTTTCATCTTTGAAGAACTGCCATACTGTATTACACTGTGGCTAGGCCATTTTACCTTTCTACCAACAGTGGTTAGGTTCTTGAGTTCTCTAAATCCTCATTAACACCTTTCTTTTTTCTTTTTTTTTTTTTTTCTTTAGTAGCCATCTCAATGGATGGAAGTAGTATCCTACGTAATTTTGGTTTGCATTTCTCAGAGGATGAGGGATGGTGAGCATCTTTTCATGTATTCATTGGCTACTTGTGGATCTTCTTTGGAAGGACCTCTGTCTTGAGTTTGCCATGGGCTTGATCCCACAAAGGAAGCTGATACTCAGTTCTAGGTTCAAATTCCTAGAGCATCCAGACTATCTGGAATAAGAATCCTGAAGTTTGCCTGCATGATTTAGAGGCAACAGAGGTAACCCTGAGATAGTGCAGCCCCTCCCACTAACTCACCCAGTGAGAAAGGATAGTGACAGCAACAGTGGTCCCTGGGACAAATGCTCTGTTTCCCCATCACGTGGCCATAGATCGCTGTTGTGGGAACAACTACGGGCTCTACCACTTACTGCTTCTATAAACCTGGGCAACTTCCATGCGGTACTTATCTTATAAAATGGGCCTTGACTTGCTTTTCTGTAAAATCAGGAAAATACCTCCAGGAGCTCTTTGCCAGATCAAGCGTTGAATGTAAATGCAGTTGCTTTAAAATATATTGAAAAGATTATAGAAATGTCACTGCTTCGGCAACTTTTTTTTAAGATTATTTATTTATTTTTGAGAGAGAGAGAGAGCATGAGAAGGGGCAGAGGGAGAAGCAGACTCCCCACTGACCAGGGAGCCCGATGCAGGACTCAATCCCAGGACCCTGAGATCTTTCGTGATCCGAGCCGAAGGCAGACGTTTAACCAACTGAGCCACCCAGGTGCCCTGCCCTGACAACTCATCAGAGGAGGTTTAATTTCATTCTTTGAGCTGATGAACCCCAAAGAGTGATCATTAACTCCCTTTTTTGAGTGAGAATAAGAGGTGGTTTAAGTATGGTTCCTTACTATGTGTATTTATTATTAAAACCTCCTCTTCAGTAAAGATGTTTTTGGGAGAGACTTGGCCATGGTAGGACATCTGATTCAAAGGTATAATTCCTAAGATAAAGTGTTAAGCAGCCAAGATTTCAAAAAGCACAGATGAGTTACCTGCCAGTGAATGGGGGGCTGTGTGCGTGATGAGCGGACTTTTCCACCTGACCTGAGGACTGAGGTCCTGGGGGTGGGGTGGAGAGCAGCAGGCAGAGCCCACGCTTGACCTGCTAAGTATGGACCACATTATTCCCCCTGCCTCCTCCTCATGGCAACCAGGTGCTTTATGAACTCAGAAACATTACTTTTGCCATTTACATCACATCAAAAAAATTGGAAAATATAAGTAATAAAAGCGAAATCTGCTGGTTGGCAAAGCGGGTTATGAATCACGGCCGTTCTCTGAGGAATTTGAGCCAAGAGGATATTTTGGTTTAAACAAGTAATGTAATTCAGGACAAAATGGCTTCCAGATTTGAACTTGAAAAACAAAAAGAGCGGTGGCTTACCATGTCAACTTGGCCGAGACGGATAAAGCGATCCCTACTCATCTGATGAAATAAAACTTCTAGGAAAAATCAAAATCAGCTTGGATATTTTATTTCTGGAGGGCATGGGAAGAAAAGAGACAAAATCAGGATCATTACAATGTTGTAAGCTGTTAGTCATCAAAAAAATCTTTCTCTATGTTCTATAAATTCTATCCCAGCTGCATAAACTACACTAGACCCAAGGACAGCCTCCATGAAGGCGGGGAGGGGAGGGAGGCGAGAAACACAACCACATAATAGAACTGGGGACCACTTTCATGGCAACGTGGCCATAAACCAGTGTGTTGGAATTTCATCAATATGACATCATTCCCAATGTGACATCGGAGAGCCCACCCTCCATTTCCCCTCCATCTCTGCCTCACACTCGCCTCCGTTCCTCTTAAAGAGATGATGAAGCTGCCCGTGCAGCACAGAAGGATAATAAAAACCTATATCCCTTAAGCTGAATTCAGCCCATTGAACTGCACAAACAGCAATAACCAAAACAAAGCTAGCAGGAAACGTTTGCACACAGCATCTGTTATGATCACATAACCACGAGACAGCTGTTTAATCCCAACTGTTAACATAAGATCATTTGTGTGTTTGAAGAGCAATCCCATTTGGATTTCCCCCTTTATTTATTTATTTTCTAGCTTTTCCAAGAGAGAGGCTTTCTCAGCTGTAGGATGCAATTTGTGTTTGCTGGCTTTTTCGACTTTCACCCTGAGCTTCCGAACTGAGAGGGGTGGTGTGGTTTTCTAACTCTAAATGCTCAGAGGGGAGAGAGGACGGCTGTGTGGTCTCCTAGCTGGGAGCAGGGCATGGCCCTTTCTCGACCTTTGGGACCTGCTTTTTGCTCCCCAGAACATTCATAAACCATTCTGGTCAGATTATGGGAAAAGGCCCTCACATGAAACGCATCTGGTGGTCTCTGCCAAATTCTGGTTGAGACTTTGAGTTTTCTCAGCACCACCCAGGATTGGAACCAGTCCCTGTAAAGTTCAGTTCCAAAACCTAAAAACAAAGTCATTAGGCTCCCAGTTGCTCTGAAGGGGTCAATGAAGGATGTCAGCAGTTTGGGTGGCCTGTCTCAACGCCCACTTTGGAAGCCTGAGCAAGACACCTAGAGGGTTTACAAGGGTGAGTTTTAACAACATACTCTTCCTTTTATTTTGTTCTGTTTATACCCTACCTCCATCCCTGCAGGATCCCCAAGTGCTCAGGAGAGGATGTGCATGCCTCACTGTTGACATGGAGCCCTTGTGTCACAAAAGTGGTAGATGTCTGTGCCACCCCCCACCCGCCCTTGGCTGACCACGTGGTCCTGGAGCGAGGGGAGGGGCCATGCAAATGCAGATGGGCACTACCCGGAACTGCCTGAAATTAGCATTACATTAATCTTTCTTCACCTCCTTTAACTATTTCATCCCAGAGAGTCCTCCCTCCGTCTTGACCCCAACATGATAATAAGGTGGGTAATGCACAATTTATCTTGTTGGGAAAGTGGAAAACCCAAGTCCTTCTAAATGTCAAAAAAATGTCTTAAACCTGATTTTTAGAACAAGTCTGCTTCTCAGTCATACAAATCCTGGGAATGTAGGGACTTTTCACTCCTTCTTTCTTTTCTTCCTACCTTTTTTCCTTCCTTCCTACCCTCCCTCCTTCCTTCCTTCTTTCCTTCCTTTGCCTGATTTTTTTTTTAATTTTAAAGATTTTATTTATTTATTTGAGAGAGAGAGTGAGCATGAGAGGGGAGAAGGTCAGAGGGAGAAGCAGACTCCCCGCAGAGATGGGAGCCTGATGTGGGACTCCATCCCAGGACATCAGGATCATGACCTGAGCCAAAGGCAGTGGCTTAACCAACTGAGCCACCCAGTCATCCCTGCCTGATGTTTAATATAATTTAATTTTCAGCTTTTTCGAGGCGAAACTGACAAATAAAAATTGCACATATTTCAAGTACAAAACTTGATACATGGATACATGGTGAAGCAATCACCACTATCAAACTAACCTTTTCAGTTTTAACTTGTGAAAAATATAAGTTATTTACATGTAACTTGCATCTTTCTGAAATGATAATGACCATGACAATTTTCTTTCTTTTTTTTTTTTAAGATTTTATTTATTTATTTGACAGAGAGAGAGATCACAAGCCAGCAGACAGGCAGGCAGAGAGAGAGGGGAAAACAGGCTCCCTGCTGAGCAGAGAGCCCGATGTGGGGCTTGATCCCAGGACTCTGGGATCATGACCTGAACTGAAGGCAGAGGCTTAACCACTGAGCCACCCAGGTGCCCCATGACCACGACAATTTTCGGATGACCTCTGAATTTCTCCTGAATAAAATAGCCTCTCTTTTCTCTTGGTTCCACATTTGCAGTTACTGCTCTCCTCTCCATCCCTGGCCCCTCAAAGAAGTTAGAAGAGACTAGGTGTCATTTTTTCTGAAGTTTAGTAAGAAAAAGAAAAGGCATCAGTTATGGCAGCAGTCAAAAGATATTGACTATCAATGTTGGAAAAAATTAAATATTTAGGTCAGTCTATGGTGTGATTTATTATCATACTTAGATGAAATGTTTTTGCTTTTAACTTGATGTTCTTTATCACACACAGAAAAGTTTGCTTCCCTCTCCAGGGAGTGGGGGGATGCTGTGGCGTGCACAGATTGAGAACATCCATCTTAATGTTCCACTTCCCCTACATGGGACAAAATCACTGACATCTTTAATGGGACAAAATCCTTTATCGACTGATTCATTTCCATGTTTTGTTTCTGCAGCTAGACGGGATATCCTGTAAGGTGGTGAAAGGGAGGGAAATTTAGTACTATCCGTTTCTGATTTGCCATTTATTATTATTGTTTTTTTCTTCTCTTGAGATGATATTATATTCATCAATTGATTTTCATATATAACACCTATTTTGGGTGATTTTTTTTTCTACCTTCCCTTCCCATTCTACCCTGATTAACAAATGGCTCTTGGCAGGAATTTGAAGAGAGTTTATCTTTACTATATAAAAAAATCGTATCATTTAATACTTGCTCTTTTTCTTAAAAATAGATAATGATCCAGTTATTATGTACCCTAAGTTTCTGAATAAAGGCCCTGGCTTATTTTATGTGAGTCAGTTAAATATAAGACCAGTTGAGGACATGGTTTGGATTGATTTTAGAAGAAGAGGAACTGCCCAAGTGGAGAGAAAAATCCCACTGTCTAAGCCAACATACAAAAGTTACAAGTATCTGTCAGATTCTCATTAGTCAGCTAAAACCAGGAAATAAATATCCTACTGTTTTGTGATCACCTCCAGTTACTGCTGTAACAGGAAACACAAGTGAGAGAGAGATGATGTGAGGAAACCTGGAGTCCCAGTTGGACAGTGACTGACTCACATACCATCCACACCACACCAGGATGCCCACCTCCCGTGAAAACAACCAGATAAATCTACTGTCCCCCCAGTAATGTCTGAAACCAGCCACATTTCTTTCTGAAACTTCAGCATTCAAAATTTTAGAAAAGTACTTCTCTAGATTATTAGCCTCTGTTGCATTTTTGACAAATACAAAATGCTGGGCAGCATATGTCTTTGAACAAAGCTTGAAGATTTTCCCATTCAGCACACACTTTCATGTTCTACAAAACATAAGACAGATCTTGGCAAGGAACCATTCATCAGGAAATCATGATTTTACACACAGGCATCTTTGAAATGAGGACAGGTAGAAAGTTAAATGGCGTGACATCATGGGTGAGGACTGAGAAATGAACCAATTCTGAATTGACCAGAGACTTTGTTTTGCAAGATAGATCTTCCCTACACTTGTATGGTCTTCCCTTTTGTATGATAGGACTCAAGAGTGGCAGACATTCTCAAGGTAGCCATCCTGAATGTAAGAGACAACCAAAACCTGAGCCAACTGCTGATGGAGTTGATGTTTAGGAATATGGACAGTGTGCTGGTGGGAAGGCTTAAACTGACAGCTTTGCACTGCCTCCATTCAGCAATCTGATCCATCCCTCACTGACCCAAGCCCTCATCTCTCTCCCTCACAAGTGCACACTTTCTGTGTCCACCACATCTCCTTCCCAACTATCCATCCTTCTCTTATTTTTCCCATAGCGTGCATCCTGTGCCTGTGTGGCTATGCCATTCTGGGTCCCAGCTTTGCTTTTTTCTGATCTACATTTCTCTTCAAGATGAGACCAGAGGCCACAGGAAGTTCTTGTTTAGCTATTATCTATTCCTCTGATTTATATCAATTTTATAATATTATATCAATTTATATCAATTTTCTTCACAATTCTTGATAGTAAGCTCTACCTGACAACTTATTCAGCATTCTTTAAAACACAGAGGATAAGATTAGAACCACTCCTAAAATTTACATTCCTTTTTTTTTTAAGATTTTATTTATTTATTTGTCTGAGACAGAAAGTAAAAGAGAGACAGAGAGTGAGAGCACAAGCAAGGGGAGCGGCACTCAGAGGGAGAAGCAGACTCCCCACTGAACAAGGAGCCCAATGTGGGACTCTATCCCAGGTCCCTGAGAATATGACCTGACCTGAAGGCAGACCCTTAACCGACTGAGTCACCCAGGTTCCCCTAAAATTTACTTTCCACACATCTTTTAAAAAGTTTATATTTCAGGTAAACCTTAAAAAAAAACAATATTTGCAATCTGATCTACATTGTTGGACTGTATCCAGTCCCTCCTCAGACCATCTCCTTGTCTACCACCCAACGATATACACATGCTGTAGAGGCAAATGGAAACTCTATCCAAGACTGGCTCACCCACATTTGTTGTTATAAATCTGATAGGATATAACTCAGTGCAATGTGGAGGGTACATTTCATTTTACTTGTTACAAATATTCCAGGGAAGATTTTATACCTAGGAATATGTGTTTTGTTAAATGGCTTTGTTGTGTTTTGGTTTTCTTTCTTTCTTTCTTTCTTTCTTTCTTTCTTTCTTTCTTTCTTTCTTTCTTTTTTAACTAAATTGATAGAATTGATTGGTAATTTGGGCATTGAAAACAGGAAGATTCTTTTGACAATTGAATCAAAGTATGTTTAATATTTTTTAAAGCCTTTTCATTGAGCTAAAAAAAAATACTTTGAGAAAAATGGTCTGATTAAGCATTTTATACAATCCGAAAAGAAAACTTATGCCAGCCAATTCCTGATACCTCATTCCGTCAACCAACTGAAGTGGTAAATTGAGGCAATTATCCCAAACACCTTTCCTTAATTATAGGGATTGTCTAGGTAAGCAAGTTCTGGGCCTAAATTTTTGAAATAATTATCTTAATTTGCACTTTGTTTTGCATGTGAAGACACAGCCTTAGCATCATGGTCACTTATAATTTTGTATCCGAACTATGTAGCTAAACACACTTGAAAACAGAAATTCATCCAAAAGATATTTTAATACCAGTGCTAACTTGATTTTTTTAATCTTACATTCTTTTATTGTATTCTCCAAATTTCTCATAATGGTCTTATATTACATTTATAATTTGAAACAAATGAGCATATCAAAAATTATATTGAAATAAAATACCTTGAATTAGTTTACAGAGTTTCTCAGTGTGTGGTCTGGGATGGGAAATTGTTGCAACCATCTTTGGAAAATACAATCCGTCACAGAGCCCTTCTGGTAATATGCGGTACCTGACCATTTCCTCTCTTTAAAAACCACACGCTGAATATTAGGAGCCTTTTTAGTTCAATATACTCAAAGATCTCATTCAAAAGTGTAGGGTTGATTTCTGTGAACAGGATGTTCACTTAAAGCTAGCTTTCCTCCCTGGTCTCTCCCATGGGACTTGTTCTCTCCACCTTGGAATCTACCCTTGCTCTCTCTTCCCTTTGGCCAACCCCTCATCTCTTTAATGAAACAAGAAAAACAAAAGCAAGAAGAATAGTTACTTCAAATTATTGCAATTAAGGCAGCATTGTCTAGCTCTGTGTTGGCTCTGTTTACTTATATTATTTTGAATCCAAAATTAAATATGAAAAATAAAGACCATGATCCTCAGTTGTCCAATAGGCTTAATCAGAGTATCTTGAGCCCAAGGTCACATAACAAAAAAAAAAAAAAAAGGCATTCATGAAATTTGAATCTAGATCTGTCTGACTCCCCAACCTACCCGTTCCCTATTTATATCACACACAATCTTTGCTGCCATTGGAACTGTGACCAAAAAGATCCCGACCGGAACCAAGAATTTTTCTGCATTCTCTCAAACCAATAGGACACATTCTCTTCAGTTCAATAAAGTCAACCTGGACCTTACTATTTAAAAAACTACAACAAAACCTTGAGATAGGATCAGATCCATGAAAAATATAAGCACTTAAAGATTCTTCTTTTCCAGAACACAGTTTGAGGTGGAACTTATATTGTACTTTACTGTTGAGGAAAGGGAACAGAAACTTAATTACTTATTTCTGGCCAGAGATTTTGCATATAATTTTTTTTTCATATACTTTTTTTTTTTCCATATATTTCTCACACAAAACCTGTGAGGTCAGTCCCTACTTCAGAGATAAGGATCGGACAGGTTAAGTAACTTACTCAAGGTCACAAAGTAGGAAACCACAGGCTGGGATTCCAATCTAAGTCCTTTCGACTCCATAATCCATGCTTTATTCTCTGTAGCATAAACTTTCTCAATGTGGCATTACTGGTATATTGATCTGGGTGATTCTTTGTTGCATGGGTGCCTGTGGAAGGGGTGGGGGACTGCCTGAGGACTGGTGGGTATTTAACAGCACCGTCGGTCTCCACACACCAGATGCTTTAGCCCCAAGTCACCAAAACATGACAACTGAAAATAACTAAAAACGTCTCCAGACATTGCCAAATGCCCCTTGGGGGGACAAAATCCATCCTTATGTGAGGACCACTGTTGGAGTACTTACCCGTATCCGAACTGATCCGTGAAGAGAAAAGTAGTTAAGTGGGTTGGTCTTTGAAATGGATTATACGATTTTTTTTTTTTTTTTGGTCATTGTTCTCAGAGTTGTACATTCTGACCAGTAAAAACTGGAATTTTGAGAGAACACAGCAAGGTCCTCAGTTAATCCTATCTCCTAGAATGAGGGGGGGAAAAAAAATAGTCGCTAGAAGACTTCTGATGAGTTGGTCAAATAGGATAGGATTTTGTGAACATTCAGAATCTTCTAGTTATCTAGCCCCAGTGAGGGAAGAGTTTTTTTTTCTATTTGTCTACCTCAATCTTAAAGCACTGAGCAAAGGCAGTCTTTGGTGAGATTTTGAAATATATTTCCCACTCTGGGTTGATAAGTGGACCACAGAACACGTGCTTATTTAGAAAAGCTGCAACAGCTAAGCTACAAAAATATCACAAGTCTCTGGGGATGGTCAATATTCCAGAAGACTTGTATCTCACAATATGGTAAGTAGCTGTAACCTACCACGAAGAGATTGATGTTTCTAAAGACAGAGAAATGACGAATCACCAAGGGGGAAGAAAACGGGGGCAAGTACAACATGGCCGTCAGAACTTCGGAAGAGAGCATCTGTCCTCATCAGGTTACCCCCCAGTGCCCAAATCGAGTGCCCCAGTGTAACCTCATCAGGTTACACCAAGTACGTCCTCCCTCCTCTGCCAACCCAAGTAGGCCCAAACAGCTACCTTTATCTTGGCAAAGACTTGAAAGCGTCTGCTCTGCCCATGTGGTCTTGAAGCATTTCATAGCTCTGTGTGGCTGGACATGTCCATGTCAGGCAAGGCTCCGAAAATAAAGAACATTCAAGTTTCCCCCTGTGACCCGATCCCATCAACACTCCGATACTGGAAAGACGCCATAAATACCATCCACTCATTTTGCAGCATGGAATCAGAGGTCTTTACAGGAAATTATTATCACCGATCTATAAAGAAAGGGGTCAGAAATTTGCTTCCTCCCCCAGCCATGGGAGTCACCACACTCACCAGGCTGAAACAGGTAAAGGAGTGTGTGGAGAGGAAGCCCTATCCAGCCTGGGGGGCCCTAGGGTTGTCCCGTTCCATGACTAAGATGTCTCCACAGTTACCAGGTCTTGTAGAGTACATGCCTGCAGGAGACCCAAGGAAGGGGGCAGAGCAGAGAGAAAAATGCTCGCCACAGAGAAATTCCACGCAGGGTCCTTCAAACCCAGAATGGAAAATTCCCCAAAGCCTCCCCCACTAGAGGGGAGGCTGCTTTCCCTACCCCTTGGAACTGCCCAGCTGTGTCCCCTCTCCCCCCTCCCTGAGCCCCAAGTCTCTCCTTCTGGAAACTTGCTTGCTGAAGAAAAGTTAACTTGGCACTCGTCTTAAGTATTGACTATCTGTCTTGAGGGTGAAGGCTGTAAATTCTCTCTCCTAAGATCCAAGTCGATTTGTTATCAAATCAGGCATTGAGAAGCTGATTCATTGCTATTCAGCGCTATGCTGATTTATATGCAGAATGTAAAACAGATGCCTTATGTGATACATATTTATGGTGAGTGCTGTTCTAGGAAGATTTATTACGGATTCCTTTGTCGGGGTTTGCATGAGCAGAGCCATGATGACTTGTATTTCCTCTCAGCTGCCAATGCCAAACTCATTAAAAAGAGGTGTGACTATTAATATACATTGTAATACTGACAGGCTCTAATTTATAACACCCTGGCTGGTTGGAGTATTCTCCTGACTTGAGAGGTGGTTTCTGCGTTTCCTTCTCTGTAGCTAAATGGTACAAATAGAGATGTATATTCTCTCTCTCCCTCTCTCTCCCTTCCTTCCCTATCTCTCTCTCTCTCTCTCCCTTTCCCTTGCTCTCTCTCCTGCTTTCCCATCTCTCTTTGTCTTTTCCAGTCATCTATGTCAAGTATTAATCTGCTGAAAAAAGCCAAATTCGAGGAAGATTTTCTTTTTTTTCTTCCTCCCTGGTCAAATATGTCAAATGGTGTCACGCTGTGATTCAATGCCCTGTAAACATGTGTTACCTCCACGCTGGGACGCTGACTGTCTAGGCCGAATGAGCAAAGAGGAGGTTGGGAGCAGGCCACATCAAGCACTCTTGGCGGTGGCCATGTCCGACCCGAGGTTCTAGAGTTGAAGAACATAGGTTACTCTGTGCATGGGAATCGGAGATCCACTGCCCACAGGCCAGCATCAGGGAGAGAGACACGTGACTAATAACTGGCCTGGATCCGATGGGGGCCGTTAATCAGGTGAAGCGTGAAGGAAAATGCTGTGTTACCAGCGGGCCTGATGAGAAACTCTGCACCTGGGAGGCAAACCGACCGGTAGGCTTGGATGATATTAGAGTAATGACAGAAAACAGGCAGTCCCTGGGAAAAATAGCTTTTCACTCCATCCTAAATTTGTGATAAATTTGTGATAAACTCGTTCCTAGAGAGAGAAAATGGTGTAAGTAGCAATAGTTTTTATCCGAGTGTCAGGAGCCTCTGAAAAGCACCTCAGAGAGATGATTCGGAAAGTCATCATATATAAATGTGTTCTTAATGATTCTGTGGAAGGATGTTTTGGCTAAAATCGATTTCTATTGAATATTAAAAAGCTGCGCTGACAGAAATAAGACAAGTGTGCCGCCATCTTTTCCTGCCGTGTGAGCAGGGCTGGGAATCTGGTAAGGCCAGAATGGCACCGAAAGACTGAGGGATGGAGAGAAACAATATTTGAATGAAATATACTAAAAACAAAGTAATGCAAAAATTCATGAGGAACAAAAAGTAAAAATTAAGAAAAAAATATAAGACTATTATTATTGAGCTTTCTTCCGCCTCGGGTTCCCATGGGGCTGGCGAGAATCACTGTTACCCACCTTGTCTTTATTTAAAATGTTGACAGCCCACACTTAACCTGCGCTAAGCTCAGTCAAGGTGAGGAAAAGCATCCTCTTTAACTTTTTTGGTGGCCTTTCCAGGTGAAGCATAACATCTTTTACTAGTAGGCACCATTCAGTTGTGGGTGAGGCTGTTGATGGTGGAGATGTTCCAAAGGCCAACAGAGGACTTTAAACCCAGGCCACCCTTCCTGACTCATCTTTTAAAATCCCTATTGATGTGCGTCACTAAAGCATTTCTAAAACTGCTCTTGTTTTACTTTGGTAGCAAATTCATGAGGGTTCAAGAAGATTATGACGTCTTCAGGTCCCAATTGTTCATCTCAGCAAACTTCATCCCGGAAATCTCTCCATTTTATTCGTACCTTTAACCACGTAGTTCTGTATCGTAACCCTGGGGAAATCATTGAGCTACGCTGAGTAACTTCAAGTGAAATACGGACATAATCCATTCATGTATAATCTGTATTACAGAAAGGAGTTATCAAAGTCCCCTTTGCTGCCCTCGGCCAGAGCCAGTGGGCACTACCACATCAGCAACACCAAGAGAGCAGTGATCATCTGGGTTGTTTTCAGAGATGAAATTTTGCAATGAGGAGAAGGAAAGGCCTCCCATCCTGGTGCATGCCACAGAATGTTCTAGGCTTCCCATCATTAAAAAGTAAATGGCATCTGAAATCTCCTAGATGTGAATAATGTTTGCCTGTATGAACAGGATGATTATTTTTCCCCTCTAATTAAACTCTTATGACACTCAAGCTGCTTTGGATTTGGTCGTACTCAGAGAATACTTTTTTTCCTTTCCTCCTCCTTTTCCTCCTCCCCTGCCAGTTTGTAGAGAGCTTCCCAGAACCCCACTTCAAATCTCAGAAATGTCAGCAGCCTCTTTCAAACCACATGGAAAGGGTGGGGAGCTAGAGAGCAGGAAGGCCTGATAAGACAGGAGTGCTTCTCTGGCCCTGTGTGGCTCATGCGGTTCCCTAGAGCTATTTTCAAAGAAAGGAATTAAATTGATATGGTTACAACCCAGTCGACATGCTTCCCAATAAGGAAAGCTGATCTAGTTATTAATTTTTGTTTTGGACTATTCTTTTCAAGTAAAGCGTTTGCCTATTACACTAAAATACATAAAACAATAGCAAGTATGCCCCTTTGAAAATACTATTGATCGCTATCTCCCTAACCATTATTTCCTGAACAAATCATGACTTCGTGGTGTGTGAATTCCGATCCATGCACCTTTCCAAACCAGGTGCTGTACCTGCAAAACCAGTCTGCAAAGGGAAGGGGATCCGAAGGCCAGATACAGCCTGATGGCGAAAGGGCGCAGGAGAATGTGTGGCTGTGACTAGAAATCAAATATGGGTAAGCAGAAAACCTCTTTCTTTGTCCAAAGGAGTGATCACATGTTGACAGCTGGAATTTACATGGCTCCTTATTCAATAAACTAGCGCCTTCCCTGAATTCCAACATCAGCCGCACAATAGTGGCACAGAAGCAAACTGACACATTACACACGGTCCAGCTGGCCCGTCCACTCTCCACGGACACATCCCCCTCCCCCCACCAGCCTTCAGTCTTCATCTCCCTCCCACGTGAGTTCTCCCTGGTGCAAGACCTAAGCACACACCCTTGGATGCTCCCTATTTTAGAGGTGCTTGATTTCTTGTCCTTCCTTATGCTTGTCAGCATGCAGGATAGTAATTCTCCATTAAAGATGAAAAACAAATAAACAGAAAAAACACAACCAGGGCAGGATCAAAACCCAAATAAATCCTTTCTATTTTGCTGTCAGTGCCCCCCCCACCCCCGAGAAAGAGCTGTGATCAATGTTTCCCATATCAAAAATCTTGACATCTAAACCCTTTCTTTACCTTGGGTGTGCGTGGCTCTCTTTGTGAACTTGAACACAAAGGGAACGTGACCTGTGGAGTAGCCAGCGTTATAATTAGTGAGAAATAGTTTTATTGCCCGTTGTACCAAAATAGTCACCTGAAAGGGGGGGGAGAAGGTAACATTCCACCATATCACATAATATGCGATGTTTTTTTCGAGTGTATATATTTTCCCCATAATTTTGGCAACCCCATACACTCCTGGGTTAAGTGTTTCTGTTAAGAATTCCAGAACTTTTTCCAGAAGGAATGATGCAGTGGGAACAATGTTTACGGCGGTACTGTATATTGCTCAGCAAAGCTCAGCGATGCCCATAAAACCTGTATGAAATGATCCTGCGGCTTGTAAAAGAGTTCATTCTGTATAGAAGTCTTCTTGTTTAAAATATACATCTTACTTATTATGAAGAAACTCATTAGTACTTCCTCAATACACAAGGTCCTTAAAAATATGGGGGGGAGAGAGAGAAAAAAAAAAAAGAACGCTTTATGTATTATGAAGCAGTCATTAAACTTTAATCTCTACCACTAGGGGGCAGAATGAAGTTCTTTTCTAAACGGCTAGGCAACCAACCATCCCATCATTGAAACATTGAAGGCACTTCAAAAAGACTCAGATGTTTAACTATTGTGCTAGTGATCATACATTCATATTGGGCTCCAGGCCAAAAGAGAGAAAAAAAAAAAAAAAAGCCAGAGATTTGCAGCTGAAAAGCTATAAAGTGGTGAATTTTACCTTAGAGCAAAACCATCTTCAGTGACAAATTTCAAAGGCCATATGTATGCGATTTTCATGAAAAGCAGACGACCCTAAATTTCTTTGTTTAACTGGAAGCGATCTTCCTCGCAGAACAAGCAGGTTCTTTTCTGCCATTCCCCTTGTTTATTGTGCTGTTACAAATTTCACTTTGCTTTCTAGTACCACAATCAGGATTCTAGAAATGCTGTTTAATGCCAGTGGGCATTTCATTAACACCGTCCCCCCCAGCATCTCCAAGGGTATCACCTTGGGGGCAAAATTACCAGTGGAGAACATTTAAAGCATTCTGACAAAATAGTGTGGGGCTTTCCTCCCCCCGCCCTTTTAAATTAAAGCCTCTAACCCAACCTTTATTCTAGGGTAACAGCTCGATGTTCACAAACAAACTTTGCCAAACGGGACATTATGATTTTCTTCCCCATGTGGTTAAAACACTAAAAGTGATGAATCAGTGGGATTAGGAACGTTATTTCTCCTAAGAACAGAGCTTCAATTCACAGGACCTGTTCAGAGCGTTTGCCTCTTAGACTCAATTCCCAGCGATTTCTCAGATATTTTAGAATATTAATACACCGAGACATAACTCATGGCAGGTTTTCTGAGCTAATAAACCGAAGGAAGAGATCTGGGGTCGTTTGTAGGGTCCACCTGTCAGCTGGACATTCAGAGAGTTTGCGAATTCAAATTCCCATCAATTCTGTTGTTCTAAATTCAGGCAAATTGAGCTCGGTTCCCATTTTCACTAAATTGTGCAGGCCCAGGAAAGCTGGAAAAGTCCCAAGTAAAGTGCTGAGCTGGGCATCTCCCCTGCCCCCACCTTGTTTTGAAAGCACAAGCCAGTTTTGCAAATAGAGATAGAGCTGAAAGGAGTCCCATCTTCCTTTTTACATCAGGAGTGTTACTTGATACGTATCAATATTTCCTGTCAGCTCCAACAAAGCAACATCTCGGGCCTTATGGTATCCTGAGATGGCTAAATATCCTTTGCTTAAGTCAGCGCGTTCCAGACCTTTTATGCGGCCTGACAGTTGATTGGGAGAAGGCCCACTAACTTTCTTAAAATGTGCAGTCATCCGTTTAGCGGCCGGCTCCGGGGGTTCCACACGAAATCCTCTTTAGATAAATTCATACTTGCTCAGGGTGATTAGCCTTCCAGCTTGGTTGGCTCACTTGTCTTTAAAAGCAGGACATTCGTGATCAATGTGGGGTTGAGGTGAGAGTTAACTACCTCTACTGTGTCTCCAAAGCTGGTGAAGGGACATGCAACCAAAAAAAAAAAAAAGAAGGGAAAAGAAAAAAAAGAAGAAGAAGAGAAGAGAAAAGAAAAGAAAAAAGGAAAAGGAAAAGAAAATACACCCCCACCCCCCCGCAAACATGACAGGCTGAAGTTGACAACCTAATCCTTCAGGCTTGTCTTACTTACTGAAAGGCTCAAGTAATGTCAAAGAAACCATCTGATAACAGTCTTCATGCCAAACCTAACAGCTTTATTGCAACAAGAAACTTTCACATTAAATTTCCATGTGTTTTCTCTCCACACTCCTTAACTTCACTGCCCACTTCCCCCTGCCTGCCCCCCTTTTTTTTTTCCAAAGAAAGATAAGCCTTCCCTGCTTCAAAAACCAAATAGAAACTGCTACAGAAGGCCAGCTGGAGATATAGTTAAATTAGTGGATTATTATTACCTTGGGGACGCTGGAAATCAAGTTTGTTATTGGCAGTTCCTGTTTCTGTAAGAGCCGTTAATAGCGAAAATTTAAAGGGTGTTGGTCAATCAACAGAATGTTATTTTCTTAAGTGGGTTAACCCTTTCTTTCTTTCTTTCTTTCTTTCTTTCTTTCTTTCTTTCTTTCTTCTTTCCTTCCTTCCTTCCTTCCTTCCTTCCTTCTTTCTTTCTTTCCTTTGCTGCTGCTACCTGCCACCAAGTTCACCCCCCATTCTAAATTCCATCATACTTAGAAATAGAGCCAGTTTTCACAGAAACAGGGAGAACTTTTTTTTTTTTTTCCTGCAGATCTATGTGTGGACTACAAGAGGGGCCGAGTGGGGTCAGAGTCTCAGTCGGAGAAATCCTTTAGAAAATAGTATCAAATTGTTAAGTGTCCCAAATTTATGATAAATACAGACATTGCACTTGGTGACATTCTTGCTGGGGCAGCTTTACATTTTGAAGCTAAAGAATTCATTTAAGAATTTTAAAGTTCATAGGGATTTTTTATTGTTGTTGTTTTCGTTGCTGCATATGAATCTGGTCTTATTTCTCCAAGTTCTGAAACTAGTTTAAACAAAAAACAAACAAACAAACAAAAAAACAGACAACAAACTTGCAAGGAGCTCGGAGTAAATAAACAGTCTTTCTCTGTTAAGTAAAATATTTCCCTAAGGTAAGTTACTTTTCCAAGGGAATTACAGTATATGTCAATGTTGAATAGTAGGTGTTTTCTACCAGTCTGATTGATGTTTAGGAAAAAAACAGATTCTTGAAAATTAGCCTATTGTATAATTATGTGTCTGATGGAACGGCAAAGTGTCTTAGTTAAAAGTCTCTTTAAAAAAGGTTTTACTGCATCCTTCCAAAGTTTTGCTGGTTAATGGTGTTAGCCCTGGGATCTGCAGGGCTGATCAGGTGGTTGGGTTGATTGAGGACAGGCAGGGTTACAAGTTTCCATTTAAACAAACACCCACCAAGGACTAATCAGCTAGCCCCTGACTTGCAAATATGGGAGCCCCCAAAATGGTCCTTTTCAGTAAGATCCTCTCATAGTATTCTCCTGGGCTATTTTTGAAAACCGTATCTACCAGGGCCATCACATTTCTAATAAACTGCACTGTGAGCCCCAGAATCTTCCCGGATATTCTGCTGAGTTTCTTGTATTTTCCACATTTCTATATTTAAAACAAATTCCCTACCCACCCGCCCCCTCGTTGAATTTGGGGAAACACAAATAACTCCTAAGCTTTTGCACTGAAGTGAGTTTGTTTTGCTTTCATGCCTAGTATTGCTTTTGAAATTGTTCAGAAGTCAAGGAAAGAGAAGGCTGCTCATTTTAGCTTTAAATACCAGCTACAAACATGTTGTCTTCCTTTCCGTTGGTCCCAGGTTTGACTTCACCCCACACTTTGTGCTTTTTTATAATGGGTTTGATAATGGTATCATATATGAAATAAACTCGCATAAATTTGAGCTAAACCTGCACGTGATAGAAACCTGTGCCTCTATCTTAGAGTTAGGTCGATTTCATACGTTTATTTGCAGAATATACCTTCTTGCACACCAGATAAGAAATAAACCCCTTATAAAAGGAATGCCAAGTATGTGAAATCTGAGAATTCTGACATGGGTTGGTTCTGCTATGTCCATTTCGCAGATGGGGAAATCAAGTGAGCTGAGCATTTGGCTAGAAGATTTCCCCTGGGGTGTTAAATTAAGCAGACTGGGAGCTGTTCCCATCAGGAAACTTATATTAATGCCACAATTCCCAGGAAAGGTATCCAAGCTGTTCCATCCAAGGCATGTGGGGGAGGTAGGGGCTGGGAAAGAAACATGCACACCTACTATGGGGGGGGGGGCTCTCTTCTTGAGGGGCCCTGGGGATAAGGAGCCCCAGGCAGGTATGCTCCTGTTTTAACAGAAAAACCGGTGCTGGACCTCAGCAAGACGGCTTCTTTCAGCTCTCTCCCTGCTTGGAAAGTGTGTTTGCAAGAGCATCCTTCTAGCTGCAGTAATAAACATCTCCAGCTGCAAGAACTCTGCTCAACAAGCCTGGGCAAGGCCAGCCGAATTCCTTTCATTTGACAATCTTAGATTCCCCCCTGCAAGCGCCAAGTCGCGGAGCCTTGCAAACGTCCCCCAGCCCCGCGCGCGCAGGCAGGCCTGCGCCTCCCCGGGAACACACGGCCTCCCCCATCCCGCCTCTCCACTTTTGTTTTATTTACGAATATGTTGCCAGAATTCCAATGAGTTATCTATTCTGTGGCCCCGTCATTTTCCCACCGAGGCCTTGTCGCCGGCTGACTCAGGGTCCAGTCGCAACAGCGAGAAGAAAAGAGGACAGCGAAAGAATTCTTTTCAACTTTTTTTTATGTTTCACTCATTTCTCCCTCTGTCTCCCCCCCCCCTCCCCAGGCCTCCTCCCCTTCGCGGCTCCCTCCCTCCCCCAGCGTCCTCTTCTCTCCCTTACCCCCTTTATGTTACACGGATCGCTCAAATTGAAGCCCAGGAGGGTCCTATAGGGAATGCACAGGATCCCTGGGAGAAAAAAGCCCCCAACAAGCTATACACCAGATGTATAACGTTATATGGTCAAACTGGCAAACACAAAAGCTGAAAAACAAAAGGCGTGAATTAGGGAGAGGCATTCAAAAGCGTGTTTTCAAAACAGCCCGGCCAAGAGCCTGGATTCCCCTCCTGAGACTAAATGCTTGAAAGAAAAGGTGCTAAAGAAAGAAAGGAAAAGAAAAAAAAGCCCATTTTTTCTAATTAGCTGAGGGCCTAACAGGCACTGAATTTCGCAACTAGTTTTCATCAAGGGGGTTGTGGTTTGGGAGACTGGAAAATATGCTTTTGAAACCTGGGGTATAGGCCTTCCTGGGGCCAAAGCTCCACTGGGTCCTCCGGCTTTTTTTTTTTTTCCCTCTGTACCCCCTCACTTTTTGGGTTCCACCCTGCTTCCCAGGTTGATCCCCTTTTCACACCCTTCCCCCCAAGTACAAATATTATTTCGGTTTAGGAGAACAGGAGGGAAGGACACAATGGTCCTCCCCGCCCCTTCTTTCTCTCTCCTTGGCAGGATACTTTAGATGCCAGCAACAGTCCCGAGTTGCCATGAATCTCATTCCAAAGCATCGGGCGCCCAGGAGCCCAAAGGGGGAAGAAAAGGTGTCACTGCAGACTGAGTGTGTGTGTGTGTGGGGGGGGGTGTTTTCTCTAAATGCCAGGATTAAGATGAAAAACTCTCCACCACTGCAAATTTAGGTTTTTGCAGGATGATCTCTCACTGTGAGGTTTTTCAAATGCAACAAGGCAATGTTTTCCAGGTTGCAAGGTGCAATCCCCAGCAGACAGCGTTGCTTCCTGTGCCCTAACAAAAAAACACTCTGGATTTGAATTTTTAAAAAATAAATAAATAAATAAAGTGAATCAATCCGGTGTCAGGGCCAGAGACATATTGGTCCTCTGGTGCCTGACAAACTACGAACTTGCATTCTGCAGTGGCTTTTCTGGTAAGAAAACGAAACAGAACTCCGGGGCTCAGAGTTGGTGGGGAGCCTGCGTTTGGGAGGGAGACAACTTTAATTGCCCCGCTGGCTGGCTTGCATGCCTGTGGTCCTGCTTGGTGTGTTTTCGTAACAAATGCTTGTTCTAATGAATTAGCCTTATTAGGGGTCCTCATATTCTTTCATAAAGAGCAGAGCTATTCTGAACTTCTGAATGCAACAGTCTCCTGATATTCTCACCCTGAAAGCTGGATGTGGGATTGTTCTTCCTACCCCTGTATTTCCAGTTAGTCTCATATATATATATATATATATTTTTTTTTTCTTTTTTTCCCCACGGCAGAAGAGTGAGGAGCAGAAGGGCTTTGAGCTTTGCAGGGACCAGCCATCCCCAGACCGGACCCAGGGCCCATCCAGGACGCTTGCAAAAATTCTAACGTTAAAAATGTATTTGTGCACACAGCTGAACAATCAGGATTTTTGTTCAGTCACCTCCTGGGACATTCTTGTGATAAACTCGGTGGCATTGGATAAAACAGATTCATTAACTTTGATTAACCTTCTTTAACTAGAGTTAAAAACCTGCTGTAGGCAGCTCAGCTACCAATGCGGCTTGAAGACACTTTATCATGTTTAAGACCCAATTACTGTTGCACTGAGTAAGAATAAAACATCACAATAAAATGTGGAACAAACAGCACTCTAACGCGCACGGCAAATAATCATTAATTTATAACAGCAACTTTCCCATTTCTATGGTTTTTCTGATGGCTACACTTAATTCAAGTTGAATACTGTGGAATCTGATGCAGATAGGAGAAACTGCTTCTCCTGCTCATTGATCATTGGTCTTTCTTTCTTTCTTTCTCTCTTCCTTCCTTCCTTTCTTTTTCTTTCTGCTTTCCTTTCTTTCTCTTTCTTTTTTTTTTCATTCTTTCTTTCTCTCTTTCTTTCTTTCCTTCTCTAATATCTTTAGTTTGAAATCTCAGAAGTCTCCTTTAAAAGTTCAGAATAAAATACAACAGGGGAACAAGGTCTAGGGAGACAGAGAGAATGGATTTCAGTGTGACGGAACTTGAGGATTTTAGGACGATTTGTCAATAATTGAAAACATTTCTCTTTGGTGAATTTAAATATTAAAGGAGCCAGCCAGCCGGTAAGATCAGCCTTGAGATCTGGAGGACAGTTCCCCATCATTGCCCCGCTGGAGCCAAGTCCATTCTGGGCATCTCCTGCAGAAATGGGAGCAGGAGGATAAGCCCAGCAAGCGACGGGTTAATTTTGGACAGGATTTGACTGAACCGGGAATAATGAACAGTGAGATACTGCAGCTTTCAGGCAAAACAGAGTAACAACAATTAAAAAAGGGGGGGGGGGATAAAGGGTGAAAACAATCTCCAGTTAACTAACAAGGGCAGTGCCTGTTCCAAACAGAGAAACAGAGGCCACCGGGAACGGGAACGGGGCTGTTCCTGCTGCTTGCTGGGGCCTGGGTGCAGAAAGCATTACAACATTTGTAAGCCAACTGTTTGCGGATTTCTTCTCATCTGCTTTAAAATATTTGGTTTTGCCGGATTTCCATAATAACCACAACCACACTCTCCCCTCCGAAAACCCCCCGCGACAACAGATGTGTGTGCTAAAAGGAAAGGGAGCCTCTGACATAATCAGACACTAGTTAGAGTGCTTTCATACTAAATTCTCCAGCAAATTCACAACAACAAGGAAAAAAAAAAGCTCCAACACTGATGGAATTAATCTAAGATCCTTGATTATTTGAAGTTCTCAAAGTTTTCATTTTGCATTTTGTTTTTGAATGTATAGTGCTTTATTTATCAAACTGTAGCCTAATTTCCCCTTCAGTTGGAGTCTGTGATTGTGAAACAAATAAATTGAAACTGGAGGGCCCAGTTCTCTCCAAATTTAGTTCCATTATCACTTTAAGAATGCACACTACTTGATGACACAAAAGGGGGGCCTAGAGCGGGTTATTTAGTTGCTAACTCAGCGTTCTGTTGGTTAACACAACACTTCCCAAACTCCTTTTCAGGTGGTTTTACTGGGGAGGGAGGGGTAAGTGTGAATATCATATGTAATAGGGCAACACTAGATCTTCCAAAGATTTTAGATTTTCTCTCTTCAAGTGAGAAAATGAGAATGAAGTTTTACCGAGACTTAAATAAAAGGAACATGTTTTAAATAAGGGCACACTCTAAGATATGTTGCAATGGGAATAGTAGTGATTTTCAAAATATCTCATTTTATCAATAATATACCCCTAGCGTAGCTGTGGCTTCTTAGTACGTAGCCATGTGCACTTAAAGTGTATTTATGGGTCCCATATAATACCAGATATTCTAGAGCATTAAAGAACATCAAATACGTTTGACTGTTTGGGGCAGTAAATCATTTTGCTCTTTACCACAATGCTGTTGCCTCTATGTTTGACTTGGAATCATTTATCTAATCTTCTTCTCTGAACAGACTTTTAGGATATCCCCACATAACGAAACTGTAGTTGGGGAGGGAAAGTAAAATTGAGTTAAAAAGCAAAGCAAAGCAAAACAAAACAAAACAAAAACCCTAATGGTGAGGATCCTTTTGGCTTTTGCCTTTCCATCTTTCTAACCTCAGAAGCTGGAACCACTTAACCTCAACCTACAGGTCCAGCCCTGTAATGACTCTGGAAATCATCCTGCCCCTGGGCCAGGGGGAATTCAGGGAGCCACAGACCAGAAGTTCATTGGCCAAGCACAAAGTCCCATTGGCTGCTGGACAAAATCTGTTCCCCATTTCTGGAGGCCAGGTCCAGGCTTCTTCACAGAACAAGCCTTTAACTCTTAGCCCAATTCCATATACTTCCTCTTGCCCAAATACAACTCATTGCCTTGCTTTCCTATGTGGTATGTGTCTTTCAAAGAACCTAGAACAATGTTCTCCTAGACTCTGGCATGTTTTCCCATAATTCCAGTGTGAAGTCTAGAGTTCTATGAGTTCAATCATACTTCCTAAAAGCTCTTTGTCCCCTGTCTTTCACCTCTCTCCATGTGTGTTGCTAGACATCCCAGTAGCCCTGTTTTTGTCTTCTTGCTTCCATATCTACCATTCAACTACTCTTGGATCTCTCTACATTCTGAATTTTATTTTATTTTATTTTATTTTTTTTTAAGATCAGCCCCCTTCTAGATAAGCCTCTGGTGCTCTGTCAGAACCCCAGGTTCTTTCCAATTCTGCTCTGGCTGGTCTCTCTTGTAACTTTTGGAACTGGGGAGAAATCCTAGCAATGATCAGTAGGCTTCCTTACACACGTCCCTTGTCCTAATTACCTTCTAATATCTCCTAGATCCTTGACCCCTTTGTAACTATCCAGTCACCACTTTGAAAACTAGTCATTCTGTCCACCAAAACTATGGGAATTTTGTCTCCAGCCTTGTAGTATAATCCCAACAATGCCAGCCCTGTAGAGAAATGTTATCATCTGTGAACCCAAACAAGAAGTATCAACAAACTTTATACAACTTCAGTAGCCATCTGTAGCAGTCAGTGAGAGATACTGTCAAACTGACTAATTTCAGATGGAGGCAGCCCCCTAAATCCAAGAGATGGGGATTATCAAGAAGTGGGGAGAAGCCATTCCTTGAGACTCCTCTGTATAATCAAAGAAATAAGACTGACAGTATGTGCCCCCGTGGAACCGATCATGGTGGGCTCCTAACTTGCTGTTTCCTCATTCCTAAAGTGGAACAGACCCTGAAGCTTATGTAGCAAGTGAGTATCTTATTAAGACCCACCAAGATGGCAGCAGTTTCCACCAGCCAGAATAATTGCATCCTAATAATTGCCCTTTGACGTATATCCAGATGTCGCCTTGGGTAACTAACAACTGATAAACAACAGGAAAAGTGATCTGAACAAACTAAACATCATCTTGCAAATTTCCATCCTAAATCTTTGAAGCCAATGGTTCTCAAGCTTGATGACAATGAAAATCACTTGAGAGACTTCAACAAAAGCCAAAACCATATAGATGCCCAAGTCCACTCAATAAAGATTGGGTTCAATTGGCCTGGGGTTGAGGTGGACATGGACATTTGATTTGGAGAGGTTCAGGGATTTTTTATATTCCCACAAACTTGAGAGCCCTACTCTAGGTCTTCGTCACAGCCATTGCTCTGTTGGGCAGTGCGAAACCCAAGAAGATCATTTATGTTCACCACCGCCCGAACTCAGGTTTCTGTGCTTCTAAGACCAGCACTTTCTTCTCCAGCCAGCTGACAGATGATGTCACAGTCTCGCCTACCAACACACGCCCTTCTCTAAGGAACTACACTATATAATTAAGGCAAGAGTACAAGTTTGTGGGCCTTCAAGGCAAAGGACCCCTTCCTTAAGTCCCAACTAACACTTGCTTAACCACCTCCCTGATTTATCCAAACCTGGCTCTTTCTCTGCTCACCAGAGCCTGACGTATTCATGAAGAAGCATTGCAACCCATCTTACCCCTGTTCTGCTATGGTGTTTGTCTTCTTCTAGTCCCTGAGAAGCTGCTGACAGGTTCTGCTGTGGATACTGCTTGTTACCGCACCCAGAACTGGAGTTTAGGAAAAGCCTTAGTTAGCTTCAAGCTCCAGAGACTGTTTCCGATGCCAGGATCCTCATATTTGCTTTGCCAATTACAACATCCCTTGGGGAGGGACCAGCTTTTCCTTCTTTCCTGCTACCAGATTCAGCTAGAGTCTGTTGGCATCCTGACTTCTAGGTCCTGAAAAGCCAGAAAGCCAGTAAAAGACTTATTATTCATTAGGGAGCCGGAGGAATGGAAGTGAAATCCCCCAAGAACTAACAAATTGTGCACTAATTAGTTCTCTACCATGCCCCGCCCCATCCCTACCCCAGTGCCCTCTGTCACTGCTGTGAGGTCCTGCACAGCAGGACAGAAGACCTTCTGCTACCAGCTCACTGAGACTGTAGGTCTGTAAGAACAGTGTGTTCCTATAAATTCATGTGCTCTAGCAGTATCTAATACTGGCACGGCACACTGCAGTTTAGGTGACAACTTCGGGTGCATTATCTCATTTAATCTTCTGGCAAAGTGGTGACTCACATGTGTATTTGTATACGTGTATACTTTTATATGTGCATAAAAGTAAAGAGAGCAGCATGACGTTACATGGTGCTGTTGAAAGGCTGAAATAAGACGACACTTGAAGGACCACACAGATACTCTGTAGATATCACTTTCATCCCTCCCCAGAATGTGTCCATTGCTTATATAACGACAATCAGTACAAGGGAGTTGCCACATCTTCGCACCCCCCCACCCCGAGCTCCCCAACCCCGGTATAAATAGTGCACAAAGCAGAAAGATTGGCCGGGTGACTCTTAAGGTCTCTCCTGGGTCTTTGTTAGGCTTGTCAATTACCTAACTGTAAATTGACAAGTTTCTAAATTATTCTTTCTCTGGGAGACTGCATATTTTCAAGTGCATCGCTGGTTGAAAAGTGAACAAACAAACCAAATGTGATTTGATGTTAGACCTCAGGACAGTGTAACATTCAAGGGCTCCTCCCTGATGTTTCAGTTCTGTAAGGGTCTGTCTCGAGCAACCATATCACCAGTGTTGTGGTCCTGGGTGTGAATATCGTACCATTAAGGTAACCTGTGACCTGCCGTTCGTTTGTTTTCTGCAAGTGCATATGAAATGACCATGGGTTCACTAAGGTTTCCATAATGTCTTCCTCTCGATAACTCTCTTGCACAAATAAAGAGCAGGACTTGGGACCTGCTAACCAGAATTATGAAAACCGTAACGGCTTAACAATGTTTGGAAAAGTGCTCACGAGGAATATAGGAACAAACCCAATAGGAGGGAAGGGGAAAGCCATCCATGGTGTCACCCGGGGACCACATCACAAAGATGCGTCCTCAGTCCTGTCACCAAGTATGAGGCTTTCCTTGCGATCACATCATTGCCGTGAACAATTAACTCCATGTTGTAAGGAAGCTTAACTCTCATCCGCACAAACAACCCAAAAAGAACAGCTAACTGTGAGTAGGAGAATGCATATCTGATTTTTGTGCTCAGATGGAGGCCGTCAGTAATGTTGGTCTGGACAGTTCATTCATTCCTGTAATACATAGGTAAGCGGTGCCCACCATGTGCCCTGGATGCTTCTAGGTGCTGTGGGCACCGGAGTGCACAAACCAGTAAAGCTTCCTGCTCCTAAAGGACATGAGTTTTTAAGTGCGCCTGTAGGGTCCCTCTCTTTATCACCTGGAGCTGGTGAAGTTTCCCAAGAATTAAGTAGATGAAAAAAAGTGAGTTGATGAAAAAAAGAATTACAATCCTTGGTGCTCTTGATGTTTTAGAAAAAGGGTGGCCAAAGCGAATCAGGTGATTAATCTGCACCTTGGCCATCCCATGGCCACCACGGAGGGTCACCTGTGGAATGTGCATATAGAGGCCACCGCAAACAGGAGACTGAGCCAGATCTGGGACAGGAGACACTCAGGCACACCGTGGAGACAAGTCCCAAGAACCCCACTTGCTTGGCGCTTGCGGAGAGACGTCAAGGTTAGAAAAAGTCAGCTTCTAATAATTCCCTTCATTTTCCATCCCATTCCCCATGATTTTATGAAACTATATTTACCATTTTGACTTGACTTAAAATAAAGGGCTTGTTTTTTGTTTATTATTATTTTTTTAATAAGCCTCGCTTTGATCCAGTCAATCAAAGTCTACCACAGAAGAGATAAAAATAAGTGTCTGAAGGTATGGTCTGTTTCTCAGACTCTTGAAGCGACTTGAATTAGATTCAAGAAGGCAATGTACTCTTTCTTGTCCTGATATAAACCAACAAATAAACAATTTCTAAAAGCCCAGTCCTACAGACATAAGACATCTGGACACTTTAAAAAGAATCCACATTCTTGGCAGTGAGTCCAAACTCGGGATCCAAATCTTCTGAAATTCACACATCACCATTGTGACAAAATGCTATTTTGCCATGATGTGTCTCCATCCTATCATGTTAACGTTGCCGGCTCTGCAGAACATCTCTTTAAAAAGTTGAAGATCTAAGGAGAAATGCGTTCTATCCCATAAGGTCCTGGAATGTGATCCTATCTGTTCATTATGCACAGAAGGTCCTTTATGTAATAGGCAGCTCATGAAGAGAATGTTTGAAAAGGTCATTGGCTTAGTTCAAATAAACAAAACACATTCTCCATAACATTCTGGCACGATAGTTGGAGATTTAGAGCAGTGAGAAGACCGGGGAGTATAATGAAAAAATCAGAGGCCGGCCCAGTTAGGTTTAGGGTGAGACTATTTTTAGTGTACTGAAAAATTGCTGGAAACGAGGGAGTGGTGTGTGAAGTAAAACAAATAAAAGTGGGCCATGATGTCCAGCTCTCAAGTAGGGAGTGGTTAATTATTTTAAGGAGCGTCACCTTGAAGTCAACTGACACTTTTTGGATCCAGTTGGTAGAAACCATTTTCATCCGGGAACTCGACTTTTCTCCAGGCAAAGCTTTCTGTCACATCAGACTTCACAGTGACGGAGAGAAGGGAAGAGCCTCCTCATCCTTTAGAGAAATTTCCAGAAGTCTTATACTGAGAGAACAAAAGGAATTTCAACCCATTTTAAGAGTTTTTTTTTTTTTTAATTTAAAAAGTCCTTAGAACTGTATTCAATAGATGGGTGGTGTTTTTTATTTTATTTCTGAAAGGCCTACTCTGTGCTGGGCTCTTTACACACATACTTTCTAAAAAAATAAAAATAGTTCCAGCAACTATTTTCAATCTCTACTTGATATAGTATATACTACTATATTTTTAGGACAAATTGAAATGCTGGGTGAGAGAACTCTCCCGAAGTGTCTGATGGCAAAGTCAGAACGGATCTCCCAGGCAGCCTTTTTCCCAAAGCTCAGTCTTCCAACCGCCCAAATGCTTCTTAATAATGAATAAAAGCAAAGCATCCTGAGATGCCCCTAGAAGAATTTCAGGCCTTGTAACTGACAATCGACTGAATGGAGGAGACATTAAATTATTTTTCAAGTATGGCTTCACCAGGTGCTGAGTTCATGGGCTCTGGAAAGAAATCAGGTGTGAAAGGAAATAACTAAGCATGTTTGCAGTGGGCTTTAGCTAAAGAGCACCTTGAAAAGCTATCGCTCTTCTGAGGCCTACTGCTGGAATGATGGGGGAAGGAAAGTTCCCTGTAGGTATTACACCACGAATGGCCCAGAAACGCACGGCGTCTGGACCCCATCAAAGGAAAGCACTCGATAAGACTTCATATCAAAGTGTACTCCGTGTAGTAAAAAGGCTGGTGGTGGAGAGCCTTGGCGTCCAAACTAGGGCTGAGAAGGAGGCGCCGAGAGAAGCTTTCTCTGGCAGGAAAGAAGCTTCCAGAAGAGCAGCTCAGGAACCTGCTTTCCAGAGCTCTCCCGTTTCCATTAGTAGTGACTTGTCATGACCACAAAAATGACAAAATGCAGATTCCAAGGGTAAGGATGATGTACAGCTGTGACATCAGCTGTCTGGGTGCCTCCGTGCTGATCGTTTCGTTGGCGCTGTTGCAGACGGTATTGTGGGTGTATTGTGGGTGTGGAGTGGGTGACAACTTCCACTGAGGGTGCACAAAGGCTGCTCAGATGCCTGTGGGCATCTGATGGGAGGAGGTGAAGAAGAGAAAAGGGAAAAAAAATAAAATAAAAAACCCTCCAGGGCGCCTGGGTGGCTCCGTGGGTTGAGCCGCTGCCTTCGGCTCAGGTCATGATCTCGGGGTCCTGGGATCGAGTCCCGCATCGGGCTCTCTGCTCAGCAGGGAGCCTGCTTCCCTCTCTCTCTCTCTGCCTGCCTCTCTGCCTACTGTGATCTCTCTCTCTCTGTCAAATAAATAAATAAATAAATAAATAATAAAAAACCCTCCAGAATCCTACTGATTACAGACTACAAAAAAAAAAAAAAAATCAAAGGAAATGCTAATTGAGGAGTTTTAAAAGAGTAAGCAGTGTTTTTTTTCCCCTAGTCTATCAATAAGGTATGAAAGAGAAATAATTTAAGCTATAAATAGTGAATGTTGACCAATGTTGTATTGATTCGTCTTAACCGAAGATTTTGCCCACATAATGTGTTGGAGTAAAGCAAACAAATAAGCAAATACCAGAAATGAGGATTTAAAAAAAAAAAAAAGTAAAGAAAGAAAAAGGAAGCCAGAAACACACACATATAACAAACACACACCACAAACACACCCCAAGTGAGAAAATACTAAAAGTTTGGGGAAAACATAATTATACTTATCAAAAAAGTGTTAATGCAGTTGCCTATTAATTTCAGAATATAAAGTTGATCTCATGTGTCGAACAACTTAGAGTATATTTTTTAAGTCCTTTGACATAATGACAACTTGAAACGTGCTCAACAGTGTGTAAGATACACATGCCATTGACGAGATCATACACACATATAGTCATACATATGCATGGGTAGTCATATACAAACATATCTACATGTTTATATTGATGATGCAATTTTTAAAATGTTGTCACATCTCTTGTCCCAAGTGATCCTCCCATAAAAAACATGCCATGCTTCTTCTCTAACTCCCGTGGCCAGATTTCAAAAATATCCTATTGCCAGAATGCTTAGTTTGTACCTCTATTCTTGGCAGTCTCCTGAATGAATCATATGCATGCCACTCTTTCACTTGAGGAATGCCTAGACGAGAGAAACTGTGTTCTCACCATATTTGTTTCTCTGGCTCATGCCTACTACATACAGACTCCCAGGTTCCCCTAGAGAGATCCTAAGACAGTGGGGTTGTGTTAAAAGGACATGAGAATTCATAAGCATCTTGCAATATGGATGCACCCAAGATCAAGCCTGGCATCTGGGCAATGTCGGGTAGTCTACTCCCTCCCCAGTGTCCCAAGCATCATGTGCATCATGGGGACCCTTGTGGGGGATTGCTGAAGGACTGAGTACATAAGGTACTCCATATGGCAATGAAGAGATGGTGGATTCAAAACTTGAACCGAAGTCTGTGTGTTTTCAGTGTTGGGGAAATACACCTTTCCCTTTACTCAGCGAAGATTTCCCATCTTCCCTTGATTCCTGTGCAAAGGCATTTGAATTGGGAGTGGGGTAGGGTGGAAGGACAGAAAAGCAATTAAACTGTGTGACTCCACCTGGCATTTTCATTTCTCATCAGCCATTTTTTTTTTAAGCCTGAATGATGTTGCCCAAAAGAAATACATTAAATTCAATACCTATTTACTAATGTTCACCAACTAGGTGCAAGGACAGTTGTACTTAGTCAAACAAAAGGAGTAGCTATCAGAAACCATTCTGCTTGCTTATTGGTTGCAGTCGTAAGTATGTCATAGTTCCTTCCTGAGTTTCTTCTGCTTTAAATAAAACCATAACGACATGGAAAGAATAATGAGCTCCAAGGTTAGAGTACATGTTTCCAAATTTAGGATAAGTGGAAGCCGAGATGAGACTATCTTCATATACCTTTTGGGACGGATTAGTCCTTCTGTCCTTGAGAACCACTGAAATTTTTTGTCTGTGATTTATATATTGGAAAGTGTTATATTGCACATTTAAGCCATTTTTGCTAATTCACATCAGACCAAGAAGATTTCAGTTGATTTGACTTGCCACAGTTCCTTTTCACCATGAAGACAAAGAGCATGGACCGGAAATGCCATCCCCACTATTGCCCTGATGACACAACATCCACATTTTCCAGGATATCAGGCTACCTATATTTTTCAGTCTTGCTCCATTTCATCTCCAGTTGTGTAGATCCAGCCTTAATGTAGCTAAACCAAATGAGGTGTGATTTCCCTCTCAATAGGGCACAGCACTTTAAATAACTATAAAGAACTGAGAAAAGTATGCTTTTGTTTCTAAGACCAGAAAGACAAAAATAAGATGGTGAAGGTGCATTTCAAATGACTTCTAAAATTGAGAGATCAGGTGAACCCCTCTACTGAAAGACTATTTGGTAACTGCATGATTTCTCCTTTTATCTACTATCCAAAAGAATGGATGAATTAAAATTAAATTAACACAGATCAGGGAGACCACTTTATGAAAATGATGGTGAACTTTGGAAACGAGCCATGCTTAATGAGTACTATAAAGTCCATATTTGGACACCCATTGTTTTTTAGTAATGTGAAATGTTTAACTTAAACTTAATTTTTCATTTATGCCTAAACCAGAAGAATCAAAAATACCATGAAGGCACATGAGATTTCCAGCTCGCATTTCCAATCTCCAGTGGTTTGAAAAACTCCGTCTATTCTTTTGAATGCCTTGGTCATGATCCAAACTGAATGTGAACTTCAGATATTTGAGAGTGACCTACCACTGTTTTAAGTCCAAATTGGCCACAGAGAACCCTATGGACCATTACCTCATTGTTTATTCTTGTAAATTATAAATATTTTTTAAATGCCAAGTTGTGAAGTTAGAAGGAAATTCTGTATCTCTCAGCCACTGTCATTTTTTCTCTCTCCTGTTTTGGGTGTGGGCCATGTATCTAAAAGTTGAGTTGGTAAAATAATCAGTAGTATTGACAGGATGATGTACTCTTGTCTTAAACCATATTTCTCAGCCCTCTTTGTTCCCAGGAGACAATGGGAAATGCACTCAGCAAAACTCTATTCTAAAGAACCCCGTTGTTCCAAATATTTAATTATAGTTTGGAGTAAAATCATGACTCCAAATACCCAGTGAAAGAAAGCATAACTTTCTCACCGTATGATGGAAAGAATATATATCATGTAAATGTCTTCTTCTCTTCCTCTAAGGAAATCATTGTTACAGTACACCAATATAACTGTGCATAATTCCATATTTATATTTTATAGATAAGCAGTGAAACTGTGCATAGTGAGTATGGAGGAAAGAGAGATATTAATGTCTTGAAAACAAATACTGGGACTATTAAGTGATTATCAGAGTCTGAACCAGGAGTCAAAGAGGAATAGAAAGAAGAAATGGATCTATGAGCTATTTCAAGGGTTTTGCTTTTGCAAAGACATTTCATTCATGAAACATCCACTGAACTCAGGAGGACTCTGTAGGTAAACGTTGTTTAATCTCACCATTGTTTTATACATGAGGACCTTGAAGCTGAAATGACTAGTAAGTCACTGCCCGAATTGAACTGTAGGTATATCTGATTTGAAAGAAAATGCTCACTTCTACTTTTCCTTATTCAATTCAAATGATCGATGTTGGGACAAAGAAGATCCTGGCACCACCAACTGAGAGCGGGTTCAGGGTGGGAGTTGGTCACAGTGAGCTGAGTTAGACATATTTTGCTTGGTGCTACAAGAGGTCACTCAGTGGAGATTTCAAGCACACAGTCAGAAATAGAGCATTATAACTTAGGACAGAGTTTGAGACTAGAGCTGCTGACGGGAAGTCTAGAATTACTTTGTAGGGAGTAAGCGATCAAGACGTCATCTCAATCAGCATAGCGGTCAAAGAAAGGAGAAATGAGAAGACAAAATCTTGAGCATTATCAACACTATGAAGGGTTTAGTTTGTTTATTTTAATTTATGTAATAGTACGGACTTGGACATGTTATATGCTAAGGCAGTATTCCAAAGTATGTTCTATATCACAAGAGTGTTATAGTATTAATGAGTGTTACTCAAAGGAAAAAAAATAGATTCCATGTTCAAAAACATTTAAAGGATTCTAAGTTAAACTAAGTGGAACAAGGTTCTTTATCATTTTTAATTAGCTGGATTTGTCCTGTAAATATCCCAAATGAGGACATGGCATGTCATCGTTTCTAAGCTTAATGGACTACGGAGCCCAGATTTCTTGTAGTAGTGGATTTGCTGGAAGAGGATCAGTGAAGGGGGAATGTCTGAACTAGGCAGGCCCTTTCTTCAATACATCAGCAGTGAGATCTCCTTCTGAGAGTAAGGGAAACAAGGTGGGGGTTATATTTTGGACTCTTTACTATAGAACTGTGATGAGAAGTAACTGAATGAGATGCTGGTGGAGATATTAGTAAAGCTAATATCACATCCAGAATGAGTAGGCAGCTTGAGAGCTGAAATGCATTGGCTGGTAAACTCCAGGTAAGAATAGGTAAGAGATTGTGGTAAATGACAATGATGCAAAAAACTTGAGGACTAGAAAGAGGAATGTCACAAATGCTAACACTGCATGGGGTGAAGCAAGAGGCACATGAAGACAGCCCAGGAAAGCAGATATTGGCAAAAGGGGGTCCTAATGAAAAAGGATTTGTCCTGTAGAAATGGGAGTGGGAAGGAAAGAGGAGAGCAGAAGCTTGGAGAAATTCTGGAGGTGGAAATGTTCTGAAGTGCATTCATTCACAGAATGGGCACAGCCAGCATGCCTGAAGGTATATGTCATGCTATGGCAAGAAATTCATCAGGCACTAGAAAAAGCACGAGCTAATAGCGGTGCACACTGTTTACAGAGCCTAGTGGTGGACACCAGGATAAAGAAATTAAATCCAGAGCAATAAGGAATGTCATAGAAAATGCTCAAGCTGCCGTCCCTTTGCCTCTACTGACTGGCCCTCATCCACAATGTCCATACCCTTAGTTTCTCATGGTTACACATTTCCCTTCTTCAACCCTACTTCTTTAAGCAAAGCCTTTCTGAAAACCCCAATCTCTAATTCTCCTTCATGACTTAGCACTAGGTACTCAGGCATCAGAACATTTAAAGGAATCAAATGTTGGGACACTTGGGTGGCTCAGTCGGTTGAGCCTGGTTTTGGCTCAGGTCATGATCTCTTGGGTAGTGGAATTGAGCCCCGCATTAACCTCCACTATGAGCAGGAAGTCTGCTTGGGATTCTCTCCCTGTGTCCCTCCTCCCATGCACATGCACTCTCTCCCTCTCTCTTTCTCTCTCTCTCAAATAAATAAATATTGAAAAAAATTAAAAATCAGTTTGTCAAGAGTTCTGAAGCTCAGTGTGGGATGGGGTAAGGAAAAAAAACCTCAACGAGATCACATGACCAATACTCTGATGGTAAAACATCCACTGCCAGGTGAGAGAGAGAGAGAGAGAGAGAGAGAGAGAGAGGAGAAAGGAAGAGAGAGAGGAGGCTGATATTCAGATCTTATCTTTAGGAACTGCATATACTTAAGTGTGTTTATTTCATTAGGCCATTACCAGGGACAGAAAAAGGGCACATTTTATGGGCTGAAAAAATCCCACATGAGTCACAAACTCAGAAATTAGAGATGGAAAGACCATGTTGGGTTATACGGAGCCATTTCCCTTTGGCTTGGTCTCCCTGTTCCTTCCCCCACCCGAGTTCTATCCAAACTGGTCTGACTCAAGCAGCGGGACTTCTCCCTCTTCCCCTGAGGTGTTATTTCCCAGCTGGAATATTTTTCTTATATTCCATCTGAATTGTTGTCTCATGAATTCATCATAAAATCATGAGATCTAAAATGCTTTAAAAACATTCATTTTCTTCTTTAAATGGGAGAATTCAGTGACTTTTTCAAAAGCCTACATTTCCAATGAGAAAAATGCCCCAGAACACATCATGGTTAATAAATAAAATTAAGACTTGAGGCCCCGAAGTATCCTGAAGTATACCAATGAGAAACCACTCAGATGCTATTTGGAAGTGTTGTAATGATGAAAATTTAGCATACAAAAGGGGGCTAGGTAAACTTCTAATGGGCACTAAAAACCCCAAAGGAGATCCCCTCTTTACACTTCCATGATTGGACCATCTGGTGTTCTCAAGAGCATCTTAGTTTTGTTAAGCACCAACAGCTGGAAGTGAAGTACAACCAGATCTATTTACAAAACCCACATGCAGCAAAAGCTCACAGTCTGAAGAGCCCAGAACCCTTCCCAGGCTGAACGCAAGAAATCTTGATAAATAAAAATACACGGTCTTTATTACCCTACACCCATTTGAGATATGGTTTCAAATCAACACTAATATATTTTTAATACTTTTAACTATACTGTTTTGTCATGAGATGGAATAAAAGGTAAAACCAATTGGAAAAGTTTCAGATAGGAACTATTGCTTTGGCTAGGTGTAACTATGGGATTTTAAATAGGGGGACCTCCATGAAAGTTTTTAGGGTCCATTAGAAGTTGACCTTTCCTCCTTCCTCATGCTGAATGTTCATCATTTCACACTTTGTTAATAGGATCTGCATCGTTTCTCACTGGTGGGCTTTAGGACAGTGTTACATGTTTTGATTTTACATATTAATGAACTATTCTTTAATGGGGGCATTTTTACTCTTTAGTATCTAGGCTTTTGACAGTTTTTGAATACTCTAACTTTATAAATGAATGCTGGTAGAAATCTACACACATTATTGGAGCTCTCCCCAAGCAAATGAGTTTTATGAGTGAGTATGTCTCATAGGGGCTACTATTCAACAGGTGGGAAAAAGAGCTGAGAAGAAAACCCACTTACAATTATACTGTCCTGTGAGGGTTGCATGGAGTCATTTGAAAGCAGATTTCTTTGTAGGTAGCAGGAAAGAAGAGTTGGAAAAAGCCACGTGCTAAGGACCTGGTGGTGAATAAGATGGCAAGGACTCATGGAACATACATTCTGAAGAGAGGGGCAGACAGCATATGAACACACAACTACATAGAAGAATTCAAATGGTGATGGGCAAGGATGAGGATAAACTAATGACCCATAGGATGGTAAAGATTGTGTGTAAAGGGACCAAATGGGCTAGCCATAGAGAATGAACGAGGAGCATGAGAATGAGAAAGAGAGTGAATGCTTTAATAGGGAAGTAAGAAAAAGGTCTCTGAGGAGATAATATTTAAACTGAAGGTACACAGTTGAGAAGGATCTAGTTGAAGGGGTGTGGAGGAAGAACATCCAGGTTATCATGAGCATACAAGTTGTCAGAAGTTCTTGTGCGTGTAGCAGAGGAAGAGAAGATGTGAGAGTGGGGAAGGAGAGACGGGTCCACACTGGACTGGGCCTGGAGGACAGATTAGACAGGGCCTTGCTGTGGAAGAAGTAAGGGAGGCCCATGGAAGATCTGCAGGTACAAGGCAACAGACGGGTGCTTGAAGTGGAGGAGTCCAAGTCCAAGGAAAGACCATTATGGCGTGTGGGGCGTGAGGGTGGGGAAAAGTAACATGTCCCATTTGGATCTGTTAAATCCAAGTATAATGTCTCGGAGCTACCCACAGCCATGCTCCTTTACTCCTTCTCTTTCTTTCTCCCTTCCATACTTGTTAAGCAATATGGGATGGGGGGACAAAAAAACCATGGCTTTCATGTCCTTGCTTTAAGAAGATCACTATCTCCAGGTGGTAGATATGGGAACAGAGACAAGTTAACTAATGTGTGAAGAGCCATAAAAAAATAAATGTAAAGGGACCAAGGAACTATGAAGGGAAGGCCACCTCCCCTTGCCTGGGACTAAAGGTATTGATTGCAGTAAGAAGACATCACAATGTAGGTACTGAAGTTTATGGATCCTGGTCTCAGGCTAAGAAATAGGGAAGAACATTTAAAGCAGCCAGAAGTATACTTAGAAGGACTTGAAGGTGTGAGAGAAGAGAATAACATCAGGCCAAACACACAGTGCCATGAAGGGAAGGTGTGGATTACTGAGGAGCCTTGAATGCCATGCCTAGGTGTTTGGTCTTAATCCTGCCAACACAGAACTACCGTGACGTGTGCACGACTACCCTGTCAGCAGCCAGGTAGAAGATGTCCATTCACCCATGGCCAGTCTTAGGATGACACCAGACTGTGAGGATGATTCCAGAAGCCATGCTATGAACTACCAAGAACAGTGGATGGCGATTCCCTAGGCTTTGCTTCCTACTAGAGCACAGTGACATCTGGGACATACTGTCATGCCTTATAGCTCTGTAGTGAAAGGATCCATGAAGGAAGAACAGGGATGGCTATTTTATGCATCAACAGAAAGTCTGGGACCAGAAAACGGACTCCTTCCTGGCTCCTCTTTTCAGCTTATGTCACAAACCCACTTTAGGCACTTTGGACCCTCCAAAATAGACAAAGCACTATGAAAATTTCTTAGACTAAATCTGCTAACAAGTCCGAGATTATAAAGCATGATGAATGTGCACTTTTCTGGTAGTCATGCTAACGTTCTTCCAGCATAAAACACCATTGCTGTTCTTAACTAAAATGAGCCTTTACAGTTTCCTGAAGTTTTTTTTGAAAGTGCATCAGCAATTATATTTAAATTATAAAGTCAGCTGAAATGCAAGGCCAGACTGAGTTCCAAGGCTGCTACATGGCAGCACATGAAAGTGAAGAGGTTGCAGCTGGCCAAGCCTGGAAGGAACGGTTCTCGAAAAGGACAAATAGAGCAAGCTGTTGACAATGACCTTGTGATTGAGTATTGTTTGAGATTAGTTTAAAGAGAAAAAGAAAAGATTCCACCAACCCTAAATAATTTCTCAGCCTAGGGTCTGACTGATATGGTTCCCAGCCCAGAAACAGAAGTTCAAATTTGGACTCTCTGGGACGTCTGTGTTCAAGCAGGGTTCAGTTCCAAGACGAGTGGATCCAAGGAAAGAACATGATGAATTCCATTTTGACTACAAATTTCAAGGGGGATTACTTCAAAAAGGAAAGGAAGGACATGCCGAGGCAAAGAAATGGAAATCAATACGCCCACGGTGACGGATTCAGTTGGAATAAGAAGAAAGTTCATTGGTGTATCAACAATAAATTCCCTTGCTTGAAGATGATATTTCGAAAGAGCATCAATCTTATGGACTACTCACATAGCCACAGAACTACAGTTGGGCTGTTTTATCCAGGAGAAATGATAGCTTTGTCTCACCGTGAGTTCTCACCTGGCCCATTTTGATCCATGACAAACACAGGAAAGATAGCAACCAACACGAGATTATTTGTGCCTTAAACCAGCTCCATCCCACAGTGTGCAAGAAAATCATAAAATTGTGGTGGAGACGTGTGCGGTGTTATTGCCCTTATTATATAAATGAACTAAGAGCCTTCCTGTTCATTGGTTTTAAAATTTATTTTTCCAACGAACAGCAGAATATGTGGTATTTTGGTTTCAGACTCTGATTTGCAACCCAAGCCACTCTAAGGAGGACCCATAAGAAAAAATGCTGATTTGGCCAACAGACGCCCCCTACTCTCCACCCCTGAAAAGATGCTGGTTTGTATTCATAGGTAAAAACTGTCAGATTTTACAAGGACATTGTAAGTAGGAGGTGACCTTGTCCTTCGCACAGGCCCATGGACACAGCGTGTCTGGCCCACGTAAAAGTTCTGGACCTTTTGACAGAAAGTCAGAACAGATTTTCCTGAGTTTTTATGTCGTGCCTTCCGAGTTCTGGGCTCGAGTGCTCTCACCTTGAAGCGGCTGTCAAATTCTACACAGCAATCAGAGCTTGCAGGTTGAGACAGTTTTATTTTCTTTTCACACATTTGTTTTAAACGAAAAGATTTATTTAAGCCCAGGTTCCATCCAGAGAATGTGAAAACAGACACAACTAGCAGCCTTTCCTACGTGGACCCCCCGCCCCCCCACCCCCACCCTGACAAAGCTTCCCGGGATGTGGCAGGCGCAGTTCGATTCCCCCAAGATGGCCTTTGTTAGAATCAACTTTGGAGGTAACTAGAGCAACGTTTGGTGAACGCTCTGTAAAATAGGTCACCTACCACAAGTGCAAGGGGAGAAGTTACTGAAAGGGTAGCCAGGAGCAAGGAAGGGTCACAATTCTGAGAGAATAGGATTTAGTGATTGTTACACAAGGAAACTGTGTCCAAGGACCCTTTCAAAAGGCTGAAGAAAGAAGTCTTTGTTGGTGTGAGTGACTGACTCTGCCTCCATTACTTTCTTTTACACATCACAGTATCCCATGACACACAGGCACACCGCTTAGGGAGGTGAGCGTCAAACGATATGGCTTCATGAACACAGAGATGTAAGGCTGGTGTTCTGTTCCCAACTCCTGGCCTATTTGCTCTGTCCCATAGTACACACCACAGCGCACCCTTTCCTGGGTTCGACTACAGCCCACGCAACAGTCGAATGAGTTAGGGGCAGTAGGTAGACCAGCTGCCATTCGGCTACTGCTGTTTCTGTCAAGTCGATCTCTATGTTATCCCCTCCTTCCTTTCATTACCCGATTTCACTGTTTTTCAGAAGACGGGGGAGACCGCGAAAATGGATCCTCCCGCAGGTACACTTGTCCTGTGCCCCATCTTCTACTGCAAAGTCATTTCCAAAACACCCTTCCAACGAGATTGCATAGCTGTCTACTGACCAAGTTAGAAAAGAGAGGGTAGTTTGCTTTTGGAAACCGACTTCAAAAAGAAGTGCACCTTGGACAAAAGGTATTCCTCGAGATGAGTTTTATACTGTTCCGGTGCAGTTTTAAGTTCATTCTCGAAAATGGTTCAGGGCCTGCCTTCACCCTTTCAGAAGAGCAAAAGTACATTATGCCAGAGATGCTTAATAGTTAAGAATTGTATCACCTCATATACGTGTGGTATTATTATTTTGTGTGATGTTGCTTCTCCCCGCTACTTCGCACAGTCAGAACCTTTAACCTATTCTTTGGGTTAATTGATCTGACTTTGTAAGGCAAGCTGGCGGTATCATTGTTTTCTCAGTGAGACAACAGAGCTAGAGGGCCATATAACCTGTCCGAAATCTGACAGCAGATCACATTAGAAGCCATAGGGATATGTTTTTAAGGAGCTGACTATACCCACTAAAACCAAAAATGTGTTCTTTTTGTTTGTTTTGTTTTTTAGAGATTTTATTTATTTATTTGACAGACAGAGATCACAAGCAGGCAGAGAGAGAGGGGGGAAGCAGGCTCCCCGCTGAGCAGAGAGCCCGATTCGGGGCTCGATCCCAGGACCCTGAGATCATGACCTGAGCCGAAGGCAGAGGCTTTAACCCACTGAGCCACCCAGGTGCCCCCAAACGTGTTCTTTTAAAGATGTATCACAAACTTAGTCTCAATGATGCTAAACAACAAAATAATTAAAACACAAGAGCTGTTATACAATCTTCCACAGAATGACATTTTGCCACAGAAAGTTTGGCGTTTAGTGTAGCTAAGCAGAAATGCCCTGGTCCTCAGCCCCAGGTGGATTTTTGGCCCCTGGGACATTTGGCAACATCTGCAGATAGCTTCAGTGGTCACAGCTGGGGATGGAGAGGCTGCTCCAGCAGGGGTCCTGGGAGCAGAGGTTAGGGATGCTGGTAAACATCTTACCATGTACAGAACAGACCCCCACAACAAAGAATAGTTATCTGGTCCCAAATACCAACTGTGTATATCTATCTACCTATCTATCTATATGTAAGGCAACCATTCCTGTGAGTTACTTTTACTTATTCAAATTTAAAATATTTTACCTAACTTGTACCCAGGACACCTCATTTTAAGATTATTTTAGAAGCAGTTAATTGTTTATTGTAATTCAGCACGGGACACTTCTTGGATTTATTACTCGAAGATTTCAGAGTGAAGTTGACATGGAAATATGTATCCTCTATCAGAAAATTCTGCTCTGATAATAAACTTCCTAAGAACGCCGGTTTTATTTCTTCCAGAAGAGTCTTCCTTCTTCTAAACTTTCTCTTGCCTTCTTATTGCAGATGTTTTATAAGTAAGTCTGGTATGAAATGCACTAGAATCTGAGCCATAGAAAGCCACTTCTTTACTCTGAGATTGATCATGAGAATCATTCTTTTTTCCCAATTCATCTCTTTCCTTTGCAGACTAGAAGCACTTGCAGGAATAAGAGAAGAACTTAGTTCCCCAAACCCTTTTAGTGTTTAGATTTTTTTTTTCAGAAGGTCAAAAAGGACACCAATTAAAGCCAGTTAAGGACTATATTCAGACTTTCCATATTTTTACCCCATTCCAGTAAAAGTTCCTCTCCAAAGAAATTTGGTCCAGAGACAGAATGAAAGAATGAAAGACATTTTATTTCTCTCCTAGATATTGGCAGTACTTCACTCCTACATGTCTGAGGTTGTTTTCATCTTGCAAAGTACTTTGATATTTGTGAATGTGGCTACATGGCTTAAAACAAGAGTGGTGATAACTCATACTAATTATTCAGCTTGTATATTAATGCTTGACAAGAAAGAAAGGAACTTTTTCTTCCTTGATGATGGTTGTAAAAATTAAGAAACCCAGGAGGTACTGAAAGATCTGCGTTCTTGAGAGGAAAAAACTTCCATGTCACAGAGTTCGTGCATCTAAATCATCAGGAGCACCCTGCAACACAGAGGCCCATCCTTTAGGATTTCCAGCCTGTGAAAGCCAGGTCAGACTACGAGTCTGGTAGACCCCGTTCTCCTACCAGGCCTGGGGTGGGTGTGGGAGTGGTTCCTTTTTTTGTTGTTGTTGGCCGCGAGTCTAACATCAGATGAGGGACGAGGACCCATCTCCCTCTCTGCCTATGATCTTCATTCTTGGCCAACATGAAATTCTACTAAATCAGACATTCTTATGATAATTCAGCATTCCCACTGCTAGCTGTCACAGAAGCTTGCAGCAGAAATTAGAGTGGGGGGAACATCTCATTGACTCTCTTTGAACATGCCATTGGATGTCTAGAAGTTCAAATGGATTAAATGTGATGTCCTGGCGTGTAAGTAGAACATTAATGAAATTATGTGGCCTATACAATTAAACAATGGGGTTCGTTTAGGGAAGGGGAGTAAATACCATGTTGTCTATATTTCATTAAATCTGTAGATTCTTTTGAAGTGAGTCTGGAGTAAAAAGTGTATACTGCTCTTTAATTCATTCTTTGGAATGTAGCTATTTCCTTTGAAGACTGAGCAGGAGATTCTAAAGAAGAAAACAGTATGAGGAAGTCCATCTGGAAGGGTAGGACAGAACATCTTGGGGGAAGCTGTCAAAAACTCTCCGGAGACGGGCTCCCTTGCTGCAAGTCAAACTCTGCCTCCCCCACACCCCACCTCCCAAAGTGTTTATGTTCACATTCTGCAGGGCGGTGGTGTCCCTCCATCCCTCAGTCCCTTCCACCCTTATGGGGGGGGCCTTCCTGAGGGGCCATAGGCGCTCTTCTTTGGAGGAAGGATCTGGATATCCTGGTTTGTCAGGCCTGAGCAAAACTGAGACATCAGATTCAGACCACTCCTCCTCTCAGTTTGCCGTGTGAAACCTCCACTCTGACAGAAAATAACCCCCCTTATTGCAATTCTTCAATAACTTGATATTTTTCTTCAGAAGAAATGACATCCAATTTGGTGACCAAGCGGTTGGTATCCAGGTGGGTTTTACCTTCTAATGAATTTGTGCCAAAATTCGGTATATCACATTACAGAATTTGCCAAGGAATAATATAAAGGACCAGAAAGAAAATGAGCAAGGTAGAATACTGGTCCTGAAGCCCTATTCTTCAAAGAAATATAGACAATATGTCATAATATGACAACACAAATACCTGTCACTAAATCCGTCCAGCTGTGACAGTTCTGAGATAGTAAGAACAGATGTGATTGTTCCTTCCTCACGTCTAGGTATTTTTAATGGGTATTTTCTATTCTGTTCTCTAGAATGATTCCCCTCCTTCAATTACCCTTGATATGACAGTGTTAGGGACAGGTCTCGGGACTCCACTAAAAATATCCCAAATGATTGTTTTAGTTCTTTGAATTTTCTCCTTCCCCAAAATCATTCAACAAAGCAACTAATGAGTAAATATGTAGGTTGACTTGAGATTCACTATTTCTTCCTCTGGGTTTTATCCAGAAGTCATAAATCAAGCAAAAAACCAGAAGAAAAGGAAAACAAGAGTAGTAAGAAGGGAAAAACTTAGTAACTAAATCACTGGGTAACATTCATAGATTGGAAACTCACTTCAGAAGGGAAAGAAAGATCTTCCAAGTGTTGGGTGTCTGTTTACCCTTCACTGTGGAGTTAATACCTCTGAGGTATGATGAGGAAAGTAAGAGCTCTAAGTGCCAGAGCTAAGATTGGAAGCTGAAGGATATTGTTTAGTTGGTTTTTACCTTAAAGACTGAACAGTCTCGGGGTGCCTGGGTGGCTCAGTGGGTTAAAGCCTCTGCTTTCGGCTCAGGTCATGATCCTAGGGTCCTGGGATCGAGCCCCACATCGGGCTCTCTGCTCAGCAGGGAGCCTGCTTCCCCACCCCCTCTCTCTCTGCCTGCCTCTCTGTCTACTTATGAGCTCTCTCTGTCAAAAAAAAAAAAAAAAAATCTTAAAAAAAAAAAAAAAAGACTGGACAGTCTCTTTTCTTGCTGCCTCCAGGGTAGGTTGCTTAGAACAGGGGGACATGTCATAATCTTTACACCAAGGCCTCCTGCTTAGAAGGATGCATCTATGAACCATATCAGCATTCTAATAAAAGCAGAGCAATCCAAAGACAGGGGTCTCTGTGAGTAGAGTTTCAACCATCCATGCTCACTCCAAACACCAAATGGTTTCATTAAAGGCCGACTCTGACTCAGGGGGTCAGGGATGAGGCCTGGGATTCTGCGTTTCTAACAAGTTCCCAAGTGATACCAACCCTGTTGACCCAGAGCTTACCTCTTAAGGGGCAGGGGTAGAAACTGAAGTGCCTGGAAGGTTTAGGATACAGAACCCAAGCAACAGACCCTTCAGAAAATTTAAACTTGGTTCCCCTGGGGCAACTCCTTCCATGGATTCTGAAGCCATTTGCAAAGCCCCTCAACTTCTGCTAGAAAGCCCTCCGGGTTGTCTTTCCTCCTCAGCAGGCTCGGGGTTTCCTATCCATACACAGGTCCACTAAGTTCCACAGCTGTCTTGTTTGGACAGGCTGGTGGTGAAGTCTAAGCTTGCACACAAAGGGCTTATCATCAACACCGGCCTTTGCTCTGACAGCTGTTTTCCTTCCCAGCCACAGGGCTCTGGCCAAAGGGCTGGCTGAAGAAAGGAGTGGCGGTATCAGCAAACTGTGGTAGATTCCTGGCTTCAAGACCTGTGGGAGTCTGTCTGTCTTTCCCTCTCTCTCACAAACACACATGCACACACCATGTTAAAAGATCAGGTTCCTAATTCCATCCTGGGGATAGAATATAGAATAAGTAGCTTGATACATCTAATCCGTTTTGGCCACGAAAAAAGAAAAAAAAAAAAAAAAAAAGCTGGTGTGGAAGCAGGGACGACATTATTTCATTCAATTTCATAAATAAAATTAAACAAAGCATTTCTATAAATCACAAGGAGTAATTTTCAAGTCCCACTGCAAAATCTGCCGCGCGCACACGCGTCCATGACTGAGCCGCACGGGTCCCCCTCCCACGCCAGCATGAGATTAGGCAATATGAAATCAGGATTAGGTGTGTGAGTGCCCCATCTAGTAGAACCGATAAAAATCAGGGTCGTTGTCAGCTGTGTAAACGGAGAGGAAGAGGCGCCTTCAGCGGCTTCCTTTGGGGAAGGGCTGTTTTGTGCTGGTGAACTGCGCCCCCTGGTGGGCCCGGCGTTGATCTGTTTGCGATTCCCTTGGGCAGGGGACTAACTAACGTGCCCTGCAGAAAATCAGGCACTTTCAGGTACACAGAGAGATCCTTCAGGAAGAAAGCTGATTTTCCGAGCCCCAAAACCAAATTGTCGGGTGACCTCGCCCCCCCTCCCCACCCCACCCCACTGATCCCGATCACAGTCCTCCCGCAAGGTGCAAAGGGTCTGTCCTCCCACACCGTTGGCCTTGTCACACGTGTGTGCTTATCACTCCGGTGGTTGTGAAATGGTGACTCCGTCCTGATTTGCCAGATGGGGAAAACTCTCGTGCTCTCTTTTATTGTACTCTCCTTAAAAAATAACTCTGGACATTTGCACAGGGAAGATGACCCATAGTCAGGAGAATATTTGGTTCTAAAATCATCTGTTTCCATTCCTTCCTGTGTGTGTGTTTCCCTCCTGTCTCTGAGGCGGTCCTGTGGATGGTGGTTAATTTCTGTCTAGATCTCTGTTCTCCATATCTGCTCTCAAGAGAAAGGTAAGTTTTATGATTTTTCGAGGCTCATCTTTCTACCAATATTATATATTTCAGGGGCAAGATAGATATGAGTTGATGTTGTTGTTTTCCTGAAGGAGGTTTGCTGTATTCCCTGGCAGGCACGGGCAGAAGATTCTGCAGGTCAGGCTGAGATGAGAATCTACGGCAACTCTTGCACTCTTTCGAACATTCTGCAACGAACCACATTGCAGCCTCAGTCCAAACAGTTTATAAGCTAAATAAGGAGGTATTTTAAATATTTATTTAACAAGACACATTTTAAATAACCTACATATGTAAATAGAGCGTTCTTAGCCTGTGCATTATTGCCGGGTCGAATCTCATGTTCTGATATATAATTAATTACCGGTTTATTCCTCTGCAAACCCAAGCAGGGAATAAATCAGCGATGCCAGGTCACTGATGTCAGCAAAAATTGTAATACCCTCTTGTCGGTGGGTCTGTGCAAGGGGAAATAAGACTGTATGAAATCTGGGGCGGTGGTGTGCCAAACTGTGTCCAAATTTTTAAACCCGATTTAGCTGCTTGATCCTGATGTCTCCGCTTTTTCTGTGTGCCATGTAGGTGGGCGTGGGGTGCACATTTTCTAGCTTAAAACAAACTCAGAAAGCATGTGCAGTGTCATCTATTCATTTTATAGGGTAGGGCCACCTAAAGTAAGTGCATACCGTCAGCGTTTCAACCAGCATCACTATATTTAGAAGCAAGAACAACGCACATATTAATAAATTGGGTAATTTGTCGGTAGTTGATGATTTGAATCTTTTTAATGCCTCGGCAAAGTCTGCGAATCTGTTTTTAATTTTTTGAGAAAAAATATATGTATTATATAGACATATGTATTTTTTTTTCTTCCACTGAAAATAAATGTCTATCTTTTAAACTTTTCCACTGAAAATCTCTAAGGGACAGAAGCGTCAAACCTAAAATTTGTCATGAATATAAAGAGATGTCTCCTGGGAATAAAAATGAAACAGAAACATGGCATCTCCTCTTCTTAGATTTACTTTTTGAGGTTGAAAAATGAATAATCATCTCAAGTACCTCAGCAAATTTTTGGTCTGGGTCAGCGATGAGACAATCACGTTTCATTTAAACATGATGCACATGGCTTACCAACAACCCAACCCAGAGTTCCGATTTCTGATGCTGTGAATTGGCTTGCCAACTTAATTCCAGCCAGTGGATTAGCAATATTAATTATCTTGGCCCATGGCCAAAACATCTGGAAAATTTAGTGTGAGAATCATTTAAAATAATTCGTTCGTGCCATCGTGACAAACCAACCCATTGGTTAACTGACCTTTTCACCATCACCCCGTTGTCCTGTCACATGTTAAAACATTCTGTACTAAATTGGCATTAGATCCTTTTGCCATTCTGCATTGGGAAGAAGCATTACATTAAGTCTGTGAAAAAATAAGTACCAGCAACAACAAAATAGATTGAATTTTGTGGTTGGGATGATGATCAGATGCATTCTTAGATCCCTTCACTTACGGTATTATTTTGGTACTTGGAATAAGCTCCCTTTTTGAAGTTCATAGGTCCAGGAAGATGTAAATTAGTGTTAACAGCTTCTGAACTAAGTGCTGTTATGCAGTTATGTGAAGGGGGAAATTAAAGGTTAAAAATTAAATAAAGGTTAAAAATAAGAAGAAAATAAAAATTGCTGATCCACCATCTTCCAGATTCTCTCTATAGCTTCACTAGGTGTCAGGGGCAAAAATTACCTTCGTGCAAAAACAGGACTCAGAACTACTTCTTTAGGATTTGGTAAATTTTTGGATTTGCTATAACTAATACATTAATTTTTTAATTTTTTTTAAAGATTTTTATTTATTTATTTGTCAGAGAGAGTGAGCACAGGCAGACAGAGTGGCAGGCAAAGGCAGAGGGAGAAGCAAGCTCCCTGCTGAACAAGGAGCCCGATGCGGGACTCGATCCCAGGATGCTGGGATTATGACCTGAGCTGAAGGCAGCCGCTCAACCACCTGAGCCACCCAGGCGTCCCACTAATACATTAATTTTTTTAAAAGTGAAAATGCTGATTAAGCTTCCGTTTCAGTATGGAAAAGGAATTTTCTCCTAAGGATAAATGGTAGCAATACAATAATCAGATTGTCTTCTCATTAAATAGTATTATGATTATTACTTCTGTTGTTTTTTACCCTGAGTTCTTTCACAAAATCCTGTGAAATGTGGAATACACCCACTCCCCCCCCCTTTTTTTCCTCCTGCTATGTACAGAGAAAACTCTGGAAATTATGTATAAAACAAATATAAGAAGGTGAATAGAGGAAGGCAGACCAGCCGGGGATCTCAGGACCCAAGAAATGACACGATGGTTAGTTTTCAGTTTTTGTTTTTCCTCATATATATTAGGCCTGGAGTTAAAAATGCCAACAACTCAAAAATAGTAATAGGCACCGACAAGATGACCCAACAAAAGCCTGTTTTCTCTAGCCAAAGGACCAGGAAAAGGGCAACCTAACAAGACATAAAACATTTGGACAATAACCACTCTATTAGAGCAAACACCACAAAAAGTAACTGGGTAATGTCAGACAAAGCTAAGTAGGGAGCTAGGATTTTCATCCCTGCCACAGTAAAGAGCCCCCACCCCTGTGGTGCTGGTGGAGTAATAAGGCATTCCTCTGCACCCAGTAGAGGGAAATACCACTGGAAGTCTACTGGGGAGCTGGAACAGCCACCCCCACCCAACAGTAATGAGGAACATTCTCCCTCTCAGATGTCAACAGAAGCCAAATGGGAAAGCTGAATTTCTACCCCCATCTGGCAGTAATGAGGGAGCATATCACCCTTTTTCTACCAGAATGGTGTCAGAGGACGCCAGTTAAAAGAGAAGGTTTAAATAAGATCCAGAGTCTCATAACATGCTACCCAAATGTTCAGGATTCAATCAAAAATCACTCATCACACCAGGAACAAGGAAAAACCCAAACTGAATGAAGAAAAAGACAATAACTATATGCTAACATCAAAATAACACAGATGTTAGAATTATCTGACAAAGATTTTAAAGTAGCTATTATAAAAATGCTCCAGTGAGCAATTACAAACATTCTTGAAACTAATGAAAAATATATTGAGCTTCAACAAGGAAATAGGAAGTCACAGCAGAAATTAAAAGATATAAAAATGAACCGAATGGAAAATTTTTGAGCTGAAAAAATATACAAAAACAAAATTAAAAAAAAAAAAAACTCATGCATGGGCTCAACCACTGAATGGAGAAGACAGTGGGAAATATCAGCGAACTGCATGATTGCACTGTATAAGCTGCCTAAAATGAAGAGCCAAGAGAACAGAGATTAAGAAGAAAAATGGACAGAACCTCAAGGACCTGTGGGATGATTACAAAAGCTCTAATATTTGCATTACCAGAATCCTGGAAGGAAAGAAGAGGATACGCCTAAAAATGTCCTCTAAGAAATAATGGCTGAAAACTCCCTAAAGACATAAACTTACAGATTTAAGAAGCTGAGTAAATTCTAAAAAGGATAAACTCAAAGAACACCTTACCAAGACACAGCATAGTCAAATTTCTGACAACTAAAGACAAAATGAGAGCAAAAACAAATGCAACCTCAAAAGATAGTGGGAAAAAAAGCTTTATTTATAGGAGCAAAAATAATTCAAATGACTGGATTTCAAATCAGAAATCAGAGAGGTCATGAGAAAAATGGCACAACATTTTTCAAGGAAAAAACTGTCAACCTCAAATCCAATATTCAGTGAAATATCTCAAGATAGTCTCATTTAAAAGAAAACTAGAAAGATATGTTACCAGTGGACATACCCTAAACAAATGGCTGGAAAAAATTCTGTAAGCATTGAGGAAATGATAAAAAAAGGAAATTTGGGATCATCACAAATGAAGAAAAATACAGTGAGCAAAATATGGGTAAATACAATTGGTTTTTCTTCTCCTCTTGATTTTTCTAAGTTATGTTTGAGAGTTGAAGCAAAAACTATAACTGTCTCATGTGGTTCTAAGTATATATAGAAGAATTATTTAAGACAACTGTTTTAATAAATGATGACTTAGAGGTCAGTCTTCTACATTTCACTCACATGGGTAAAAAGACTATAAGGGTAGATTGTGATAATGGATGTATATAAAATGTAATATGTAGGGCAACCACAGAAAAAGTTATGCAAATAGATACCCTCAAAAATACATAATAAATAAAAATGGGATTACAAAAATGTCAATAACAGAGGAAAGCAGAACAAATAAAACAAGAGAAAAAAACCCAGAAAGCAAAAAATGAATTGATGTCAAACTTTAGCTCTAAAAGGTCTCTGCTTACATTAAATGTAAAAAGTCTAAATATACCAATTAAAATCAGAGATTCGTAGGATAGATTAAAAAAACATAATCAGTGTGGAGATTCCTCAAGAAATTAAAAATAGAGCTTCCCTATGACCCTGCAATTGTACTACTGGGTATTTATCCCAAAGATACAGATGTAGTGAAAAGAAGGGCCATCTGTACCCCAATGTTTATAGAAGCAATGGCCATGATCACCAAACTGGAAAGAACCAAGATGCCCTTCAACGGATGAATGGATAAGGAAGATGTGGTCCATATACACTATGGAATATTATGCCTCCATCAGAAAGGATGAATACCCAACTTTTGTAGCAACATGGATGGGACTGGAAGAGATTATGCTGAGTGAAATAAGTCAAGCAGAGAGAGTCAATTATCATATGGTTTCACTTATTTGTGGAGCATAACAAATAACACGGAGGACATGGGGAGATGGAGAGGAGAAGGGAGCTGAGGGAAATTGGGGGG
>PISX010011807.1:0-63351 GCA_004024625.1 Mellivora capensis
AGGGAGTTGAGGGAAATTGGGGGGGAGATGAACCATGAGAGACTATGGACTCTGAAAAACAACCTGAGGGTTTTGAAGGGGCGGGGGATGGGAGGTTGGGGGAGCCAGGTGGTGGGTATTGTGGAGGGCACGCATTGCATGGAGCACTGGGTGTGGTGTAAAACTATGAACTCTGTTACGCTGAAAAGAAATAAAAAAATAAAATATTAAAAAAAAAGAAAAAAAATGCCAAGTTATTTTCAGTTCTAACATTAAAAAAAAAAATCTTTACATAATTTACATTTTTAGTGTTGCAATCCATGTGTATATGTACTGACTATAATCACTTTCCAGAATCTTAATTTATTTCATCATTTGGTTAAACATTGATGCTGATAAGCTTCAAGAAAAATGATTTTCTGTTTTTTTTTTTATCAAATAATGGGTTATAGTATGTGATTAAAATATGCATAATCAGAGATGAGATGATTGGAGAGGAAAAGGTTCTGAACATGTTTTCATTTGAAATATTTATCATCATCATCATCCATAAATTAATATGTATCTTTCTTACTCTTTGTTCTTTGCTTGAAATTGACTAATACATCTACTGTGAAGGGAACATCTTGGTTTCTTTGTTGGCTAAATGTTGAATTCACGATTGATAAGAATCCTTAACTTTAAGACCTATAATGCCAAGTTTAATTAAAACATGGTACTTCTTAAAATTTATTTTTCTGTGTGTGTTCCAAAATTCATTGTTAATGCACCACACCCAGTGCTCCATGCAATACGTGCTCTCCTTAATACCCACCACCAGGCTCATCCAACCCCCATCTTCCCCCCCTCCCAAACCCTCAGTTTGTTTCTCAGAGTCCTCAGTCTCTCATGGTTTGTCTCCCCCTCTGATTTCCCCCAACTCACTTCTCCTCTCCATCTGCCAATGTCCTTCGTGTCATTCCTTATGCTCCATAAGTAAGTGAAATCATATGATACTTGACTCTCTCTGCTTGACTTAATTCACTCAGCATAATCTCTAGTCCTGTCCATGTTGATACAAAAGTTGGGTATTCATCCTTTCTGATGGAGGCATAATACTCCATAGTATATATGGACCATATCTTCTTTATCCATTCGTCCACTGAATAGTATCTTGGTTCTTCCCACGGTTTGGCGACTGTGGCCATTGCTGCTATGAACACTGGGGTACAGATGGCCCTTCTTTTAACTACATCAATATTTTTGGGGTAAATACCCAGTAGTGCAATTGCAGGGTCATAGGGAAGCTCTATTTTTCATTTCTTAAGGAATATCCACACTGTTCTCCAAAGTGGCTGCATCAACTTGCATTCCCACCAACATTGTAAGAGGGTTCCCCTTTCTCCACATCCTCTCCAACACATGTTTCCTGTCTTGTTAATTTTGGCCATTCTAACTGATATAAGGTGGTATCTCAATGTGGTTTTGATTTGAATCTCCCTGATGGCTAATGATGATGAACATTTCTTCATGTTTCTGTTAGCCATTTGTATGTCTTCTTTGGAGAAGTGTCTGTTCATGTCTTCTGCCCATTTTTTGACATGATTATCTGCTTTGTGTGTGTTGAGTTTGAATTCTTTATAGATCTTGGATATCAGCTGTTTGTCTGTACTGTCATTTGCGAATATCTTCTCCCATTCCATGGGTTGCCTCATTGTTTTGTTAACTGTTTCCTTTGCTGTGCAGAAACTTTTGATCTTTTAAATTTTTTTTTTAATTTATTTATTTGTCAGAGAGAGGGAGAGAGAGCGAGCAAGCACAGGCAGACAGAGTGGCAGGCAGAGGCAGAGGAAGAAGCAGGCTCCCTGCCGAGCAAGGAGCCCAATGTGGGACTCGATCCCAGGACGCTGGGATCATGACCTGAGCCGAAGGCAGCCGCTTAACCAACTAAGCCACCCAGGCGTCCCGAAACTTTTGATCTTGATGAAGTCCAAAAAGTTCATTTTTGCTTTTGTTTCCTTTGCCTTTGGAGACATGTCTTGAAAGAATTTGCTGTGGCCAGTGCTGAAGAGGTTACTGCCTATGCTCTCCTCTAGGATTTTGATAGATTCCTCACTCATGTTGAGGTCTTTCATCCATTTTGAGTTTATCTTTGTGTATGATGTAAGAAAATAGTTGAGCTTCATTCTATACATAGCTGCCCAATTTTCCCAGCATCATTTATCGAGGAGACTGTCTTTTGAAGAGACAGTCTCTTCAATATATTGTATATTTTTTCCTGCTTTGTAGAAGATTATTTGACCATAGAGTTGAGGGTCCACATCTGGGCTCTGTACTCTGTTCCACTGGTCTATGTGTCTGGTTTTGTGCCAGTACCATGCTGTCTTGGTGATGCACAGCTTTGTAGTAAAGCTTGAAATCAGGCAATGTGATGCCCCCAGTTTTGTTTTTCTTTTTCAATATTTAATTAGCAATTCGAGGTCTCTTCTGGTTCTATACAAATTTTAGGATTGTTTGTTCCAGCTTTTTGAAAAATAACAGTGGAATTTTGATCGGGATGGCATTGAAAGTATAGATTGCTCTAGGCAGTATAGACATTCTAACAATGTTTATTCTTCAGATCCATGAGCATGGAATGCTTTTCCATCTTTTTGTGTCTTCTTCAATTTCTTTCATGAGTGTTCTGTAGTTCTTCAAGTACAGATCCTTTACTTCTTTGGTTAGGTTTATTCCCAGATATCTTATGGTTCTTGGTGCTATAGTAAATGGAATCAACTCTCTAATTTCCCTTTCTACATTTTCATTGTTAGTGTATAAGGAAGCAACTGATTTCTGTACATTGATTTTGTATCCTGCCACATTACTGAATTGCTGTATGAGTTCTAATAGTTTAGGGGTGGAGTCTTTTGGCTTCTCCATATAAAGTACTTGATACTTTTTTTTAAGATTGTATTTATTTATTGTGTTGTACTTTTTTTTAAGATTGTACTTATTGTATTATTTGACAGAGAGATCACAAGCAGGGGGAGCAGTAGGCAGAGTGAGACAGAGAAACAGGCTCCCTGCTCAGATCCATCCCACGATCCTGGGATCATGACCTGAGCCAAAGGCAGATACTTAACTGACTGAGCCACCCAAGTGCCCAAAAACAAGATGTTATTAATCATTATAATTTTATGTTCTTTTATCAGAATGATGTAAGAGTATATGTATTTATGATTAAGAACTAAAATTGAATGTGCAGGGACACATGGTTGGCTCAGTTGGTTAAGCAACCAACTCTTGATTTTGGCTCAGGTCGTGATCTCAGTGTCATCAGACCAAGCCCCACGTTGGGCTCTGCACTTAGCATGGAGTCTGCTTAAGATTCTCTTCCCACCCTCCCTCGGTCCCTCCATCATCCATCCCTATTCTCCTCCCCCTTCTTGTATGCCCCAGCATGCTCTCTTAAAAAATAATTAATTAAATGGTAAAGAAATAAATAGAAATGTATAAAACTAGAAATAATTAATATGTCTGAATGGTGAAATTAATGAGAAGCCTTCCCTCTCTTCTGTTAAATCATTTTAAAAGTTCTTGGAACACTGATTTTATATGAAAAATAAACTCTATTTGTAATATTACTCAAAAATCTAAAAGTGTTCATTCCTGAACATATATTCTTATGTGATGTTATACAAATGTTAATACAGTTGCCTTAAAACTCTAAGTAATTATTGTACATTACAAGAAAATGATGAGCTGTTTTATATTATTAAAATAAAATGTGTAGGCTATGTGTATGAGAAAGCATGTAGAATTAAATCGTATATGTATAATTCAACTATATTTAACAATGTATCAGATTTCTAGCAACTTCCATATAACAGATCCCCAAACTCTGAAACAAAAATTGACTCAGAGCTAAATCTTGCTCTAAACTCCTATGCAAGCCAAAGGTTTAACTCTATTACTTCACAGTGTATTAACTCTTTGGTAGCTTATTATAATCTATAAACTTTCTTTTCTAATTTTCCAGTCCATGGCAGATTAAAAGTAGAGGATAGAAGGATTTGGGGAAGAAATATGGGGTGGGGGAGGATGGTGAAAATACAAGAAAAGCAATAGCTGATAGTTTGATCCGTAAAAATAGAAATGGGCTTTGTATTATATCATCACCATAAAAGTAGCAAACAACAAAAATATCTAAGTTTTACTACACATTTCTTTTAGACTATATACCTTTAAACTATATACAAATCAGTAAAGATTTGCATTAATTATTTTATTCTGGTTCTCAAACATGTAAGATATGTATAATAATTATTACCCTTTTTTTAATGAGGATTGGAGAAGGTCATCAACATACCAAAAGTCACAGAGTTAGCAAGTTACAGAACTAGAATTCAAACCCAGACATCTAGACAGTCAGCATTCAACATATTAATTATAACTGTGGTTAATATCTTTTGTGTAAGAAAGAATACAAATGTCCTTACAAAATTATTTGTGTTTAAAAGAAGTAATGCATAAGGACATAAGGTTCAGTTAGCCAAAAAACCTACATATGTGGTTACACATTTTCTAATCAAGAAACATTGCTGTATCTCTTCACTCACTCACTAATTTTTACTTCTAAGTTAAAACACAATTCATGTTGAATAAAATGAAATGAGATCTTGAACAAAATGTACTTACACAACCTAATATTTTTCTTTCCATATACTTTAAATTCCTTTAAAAATTTCCAGAAACAGGATTACAGTTCTCTGAAGGGTTTTAATAAAGTCTAAGTAGATGGTCTGGTATTAGCTTGTAAAATGCTGAGTCAAACACCAAGGGTAATTTAGTCTTGAGAACTTTTAAAAGAGTTATACAGTTAAGTCACCTCAGGGCCACATCCTATCTGCTAGTTCTATCTTATTACAGGCTTTTTAAAAGAAAACAACAGTGGCATTTTCTTTTTGCAGCCATATTCAGAAACTGGTAATAATAAAAGCATACCTGTGTTTGTGCAGTTGAGTTTTTCAAGCATTAAAGCTTTTTGAAGTATACCCACCAGACAGGCAAAACTCTCTGTGCAATGGTATGTTTGCTGAAAGTTAAGACAAGGTGACACTTAAGTGTAAGCAGTTGAATCATCTTGTTGGAGTTGATGAACTTCAAACTTTATCGTGCTGAATAGTTAATATTCCTAGGATGCCATTTGCCTAGAGTCTCCTGTAATATATTCTGACAATTTTGTAGCCAATTGGCTGAGATTAGTCTAAGTGTCTTAAAAAAGAGAGCTACTGAAAAGAATTTTCCTTATAGAGAACATAATCTGAGCTCAGCACTTGCTGCCAATTCCCAGGCACTGCTAGGAGAGGACGTTAAGCCATGTTTTACTGGCGGAATCAGCAAAGTCAGATATGCAGGAGTCACATGTAAAGGTGTGTCTTACTTGAACTGGGTTCAAGATCCAACTGGAACAGATATCTACAGCCAAAGAAATGTAATGGAACCTGCCCTTTAAAACAAAGGACAACAAGTATCAACTGATACCTGAGAAGGAAGGGAGATGGTCATAACGTAACATAATTTATTATTAATGCTTGAATGTTATTGAAGTCATGAACTGAGCTCACCTGATTATCAGAAAGACCTTACAAAGTTTGGATTTGCTGTCATCACTGTCACTTATGTTGATATCAAGATAAGACATCATTATACACATATTGTAGATGTCACTGGGTATCAGAAGAACTATGTCCCTGATATCTTGGGGTTTAGCTAACTTACTGCAAATACCTAGACTAGTTTGGTGGATTAATTTTTTTTTCCTAGCAGCCAAAGTCTTTAAAAATGGAGTACTATGTTGAAACACCAAAAATAAAATAAAATAGGCTACATTAGAGCTGGTCTGATTGAGACAGAATGGAGGCTGGAACTCATCCTACCTAAACACCAAGGAAGCCTCCAAGAAATACGTGACATAGAGAAAAACCACTAGACTGGATAATCTCAAAGGTTTATGATCTTGTCCCTTTAACTGATGTCTGTTATACTGATCTGTTGTGATTTCAGAACCAGACTTGAGCACAGGAAAAAGAACAAGTTTGCCACATGCAACTCATATACTAAAACAAGCAGTCATTTCAGCTGCCACTTTGGAGGCACCATAATTCCTGGACTGAATCATCCGTGGACCATGACCTTAGTTAATAAATATTAAGCCTTTTTTTTCTCATTTAAGAGGCCACATGACTTTTTGTTGTTTTTGTTAAGAGTCATCAGGACATACTATTAAATGTATCATCGGATTTTTCTCAAAGCACTCAGGCTTGGATCAGAAACTTTGATTCAAAAAAAGGATGCTTACAATGAATACTGTTGTGCTGAAAAGAAATTAAAAAATGTAAAAAAAAAGAGATGCTTTTACTGATCATTTGTGAAAGAATCTAGGAGAAAAGGCAGATCTGTGAACTGGAAAGGCAAATTTAGGACCTATTGGAAAGTAAAAGTTGTGCAATAGTACTAATTCGATGGCTTTTTTTTAATTGAATGGATTTTAATCCTCATTTGATGCTTATTAGAATTACCTGGGGCTCTTTTAAAACATACATGCACTCAAGCTCCACCCTAGCAAATTAAATCAAAGTCTAGCAGGGTGTCCTAAGACACAGGTGCTTTGTTTTGTTTACATAACTTTTAACTTCAGAATAGTTGTACATTTACAAAAGATAATTTTAAAACAAGTTTCAAATATTAAATTTAGAGTCTCCCTATACCCCATACATACTTTCCTCTACTATTATCTATAATAATGGGTATATTTCCACTACCCCCTATAATATTATAAAATAATATTATATTAACACTAATATGATACATTTGTTATAATTAGTATGCCAAAAGTGATGCATGGTTAATAATTAAAGCCTATATATATCACATTTTCCTAATTTTTACCCAATGTCCTTTTTTATGTTCCAGGAAACTACATCACATTGACTCATCATGTCTCCTTAGGCTTCTCTTGCCCATGATAGTTTTTCAGATTTTCCTTGTTTTTGATGACTTTGACAATTTCAAGGAATACTGATCTGATATTTTGTAGAATGTCCCACAATTGAGATTTGCCTGATTTTTGTTTTTCAAGAATAAACTGAAGTTATGGGCTTTTGAGAGAAAAACCACAGAGGTAAAGTGCCATTCTCACCATATCACATCAACAGTACATGTCATCAACATGATATTACTGTTGACATTGACTTTGATCATCTGGCTGAAATAACTGTCTACCAGGTTTCTCAGTGTAAAAGTACAACTTCTTTCGCCTTTGTTACTACCCTCTTCAGAAGGAAATCATCAGCCCACAATTACAGAGAAGGTAGTGTTCCACCTCTTGGAAGTGGAATATACATAAAATTATTTGGAATTCTTCAGCTCAGCAATTTGTCTGTTTTTATTTATGTATTTATTTATTTAGTCATGTAGTCATTCAATTATTTATATTAGTATGGACTGATGGACACTTACTTTATATTTTGGGTTATACTTCAATATCACATTTATTTTGTTGTTCTAATTGTTGCAAGATAGACTATTGAGAGCTCTTTCATTTGGCTCCTCTGTCCCTTTTACATAACCCATCATTTTGGTTTTTGAGCTTTAGACTCATCTGCATATTCTTTGCCCCAGCCTTACAGTCAACCATTTCTCCAAGAAGCCCTGGTTCCTTTTATTGGAGCATGGCATTAGAAACCAACACCTGGGAGTATGGTATGCCCATTGCTTCTGAGGTATTGTTGCTTCTAGGACCTCTCAGATAACAGAGCTAGAAATTACATGTGTGCATTACTAACCTATATAAGTAAACTAAACATGAGTTCATGCTGATGTCTCTAGCTCTAATTCATTACCCCGTGGCTCATTCCAGCCTTCTGCCCTTTGCTTATCTAAACCAGTATTGAGAAACTTGGATCTAGTCATTCACCATCTATTTACTTAATGGTTTGATTCCACTGTATATGTATAGAAGTTTCAGGATTAATAACCTGTGCCTCTGTAGAAACTAATTTTACTAACTAGAGTGCAATGTTTCTATACAGTTTGTATTGCCTTTAGTCCTTAGTCTCTACTCAATTCCAAAGTTACTTAGGGCAGCACCTTTTCCCTCCACCTTATTTGGTAAGCTTATTTATTCATTATACAGTTAGATTCTTTGTTTACAGTCAACATCCCATCTTGGGATTCTCTGATCTCATAATTGGTGTTTTCAGGTTGCATACAGTAGGGTTCAGAGTTTGAGCTGTAAAATTTTGTGGGTTTTGACAAAGGCACAGTGTCAAGTATCTACTAATAAAATTAAGAATATTTCTACCACTTTAAAAAATAAAATGAATTTTTTTAAAGCTTATTAGGTTAGGGGATTCTAGTGTGCATCCAGAATTAAGAGCCAGACTTTTCTGTCTAGCCAGGTTGTAGTGTATCCAAGAACTTAGTTTTAGTGTTTTGGATTTTTTGTTTTTCTGTTTGCTTAGGTTTTTTGTTTGTTTGTTTATTTGTTTGTTTTAACTCAAAATCTAGAAGAATGCTGTGTTTCTTATTTAGTGACCTTGTTAAATTAGCTAACTTCTCTATCCAGATGAAGTATCCTCTCACAGAGCATTTCAACACCTGCTTCAGAGTGGTTTGAGGACTTAAATGGATTTTTGAAGGTAAAGCACAATGACAAAAGTTGAAAAGGAGTATGTGTTTAGTAAATGTCAGCCATTATTGCATTGTTTTCATTATCACCTCTTTTAGTCAGTAGTTACTCCAATCCCTTTTGTCAATGTTGTCCCCATGGCTTCTTAACATGCCTTACAAAGACAGACAAATAGAGGTAAGTCTTGTGTTTTTGCTTTTTAATTTTTATGCATTCTAGATTAGACATTAACTAGGTTACTGCCCCCAGAATCATTTGGGGTGATAGAAAACTTCTGATGTCTCATCTGAGGCCAGAGTCACTAAATGATTATCTCTGATAGTGGTGGCGGGGAGAGAAACTGCCTTCAGTTGCACGCACAGTGGGAACGTTCCTCCTCTACTCCAACTCCTTATCTCTCTGACTCAAGTTTAAGAAAATAATTTAAGATGTTACAATATTACCAAAAAGAATAGCCTAGTTGAATGTGCCCATGAGTCACAGAAAACAACTATTATAGTTGTGATGAGTAACTTTCCCTAACTATAAACATGTTTCCAAATACAATTCTCAGTACTGTGTTTCATTCCAATCACTAGTGTAGTTAATGTAAGGACAACTTAAGTCTCTGTCCTATAGGTTTTTCCAGATCATATGACTGACTCTCTAACCATTCACTGTTTCCTATTCCAGATGGAGACTATCCACCCTCTTGATCACATGTGTTTATGCCTCAACAATTACTGTTCCAGTGTTTCATTCACTTTCCTGGTGATACAAATATATATATTTTTCTATCTCAATTTTTTCTCTCTCTCCCTCCCTCCATTCCCTGCTTTTTATCCTTCCTTCACTTCAGCATTTTCCAAACTATTTTCAAATAACTTACTTTAATGTGAGATGTTAAGAGCTTTTGAAAAAGAGTACTGCCTTGGTTTTTTAGGAAATACTACATCCTTCCTCCAACACCTGTAAAAACATGTTAGCTTATTAAAAAATAATATTATATCCTCCAACTACCCAATTCTACTTATATTAAGTTGTCCATACAAATATGATTAAAAAAAAACATTTTGAAGTGTGATGGGAAAAGGATGCATAGCTCTTATAAAAAAATTCTGGTACAGAACACAAAATAATTACATAATTATAATTATGTAAGATACATAAAATATATTATATACTTCTCCTTCCCCATATGTGCAGTTCAGTGTCACTTACAATGTGAAGCCCATTATTTATACTCAAACTCCTATTCCAATCTACTTCATAAAATTTTAGAATCACTTTATAATTAGATAGTTTTAAATGTCCATAGTCAAAATTCAGTAAACAGCTAACACTTTTCAGGTATTTTTATATAAGTCATCTCATTAGTTCCTTACATTAACTCAGTAAGATATTATCCCCATAAAGGAAGGGTGGGGGGAGACTTAGAAGAAGTAAAGTATTAGTCTGAACTAGAGTTCTTGACTTTGACTACTTGTATTTTTGGCCAGATAATTCTTTGCTGTGTGGGGGTTCACCTGTGTTTATAAGATGTATAGCAACACCCATGACCTCTACATACTGTATCACAGCAGCATATCTTTCCCTCAAGCTGTGAAAACCAAAGTATCTACATACATGTCAAATGTCCTATAGGGGACAAAAGTGCCCTGTTACTTGAGAACTACTGGTTGAAACCCACACAGCAAATAAAATACCAAAAGTCATTGTTTTCAGTTTTCTGTCTAGACACTTAGATGCTTCTCAAATATAATTCCTTTATGGGTCAAGTCCTATCACGTATCATTAATTGCTAAGCCCTTCCTAAAAAGCCATTATCTTCTTCACACAATGTATTATCTCTTATTGGTGAAACCAGCTAGTTCAAATGACTTGGCATTCAGGTATAACTTGGCATGGGCCATGGAAACAGACAGGAGCCACTGGCTCTTGCCTTGCAAATGTGCAGCATTGGTATAAACTAAAATGTCCAAATGAATCCCAATCACTAGTAAAACAGATGGTGGGCCTGTAATTTCATTGCTGGATATACAGCACAACATTATAATTGGAGCTCCACAGTGTAATAACCTCCCAGACTAGGTGGCATTTTCCAAACTGGCATCAAGTTTTTTTATCATAATTAAATCCTTCTAACACAATGATGATAATTAGATTTTTCTTCATCTTTCAGGCATTTTTTTAAAAATCTAAATGTTAGCCAGATTTGTGTTCCATAGATTCTCCTTTCTCTCAATTGTGGGATTTCTCTTGGTTGTGTAAATGCATTACAAGTCAATTTCCCTAATTTCCTTATCACATACATCATCTTCTTATCACATACATCACTTTCTTTGTAAAGTTGCCATTTTCTTTTGTGGAGACAAAATTCTCATATTCATTTATTTTTTCTGCTCATAGATACTTGCTCCATCAATAGATTACCTCTTTCCTTCCTCTGACAAAGCTGAATGCCCAATTACTACCTTTCCTCATCAGGTAATAACTCATCTTAAATACCTATATGTATAAGTAGATGGATAATTGACAGATAAGTTACTCTTAAAATAATTATTTAAAAAAGAATTTGGAGCTGACATTTCCTTCCATGTAGTTTGTCTAGATGAAAGTTTTAATTGAGTAGAAAAATCTTGTTGAATCTCTTTTGAAACAAAATTTCGGAAGACACCAAAGTTAAGACCAAAACTTCTAAGTTGACTGTGATGTATTTTGCCCCAAGGCGGCATTATGCCAAGTTCAAGATATGAAAAGTAAAGAAAACACCCTTCAGTTTTCTGGCTCTTAGCAGTTTCCAAGAAAGCGCAGAGTGTTCTACAGCCCTAGAGCCAAACTGCCTAAGCATGAAAGATTCCCACTTGGCGTAACAGGAAGGTTTGTTTTTTTTCAAATTCTTCACTATTTTCAGAGGGACCATAGATACTTTCCTTTTTTTAAAAGTTTTTATTTAAACTCCAGTTAACTAACATACAGTGTAATATTAGTTTCAGGTGTACAATATGGTGATTCCACAGTTTCATATAACATCCAGTACTCATCACAAGGGCACTCTTTAATCCTCATCACCTACTCACCTCCCTTCTGGTAACCATCAATTTGTTCTCTATAGTTAAGAGTCTATTTCTTGGGCTGCCTCACTCTCTCTCTTTTTCCCTTTGCTCAAAAACCCTCAAAATTGGAAAAGGTATCAATAGTTAACTAACTCCCCGCTAGACATAAGAAGGTGATTTTTTATCAAATATTACTTGAAATGTTTAGAAAGTTAGCTATACCTTGCTTCTCCCTCCTCCAAATCTTCTTAAAAACCTCCCCCCATTGCCACTAATGTTCTTTAAGATTGATTCCTTGCTTCTAATAAACATCAATATCGAGAAGTTCATGGCCAGAGTGAAAATATAACTTTCTGAAGCAATTTTAAAACAATCTCTAAGTATATTTTAGGATAGGTTTAGGTTTCCTAAAACTTTGTCTTAAAGAGCAGCTACTTTTAAAAACAGATTATCCCTAAACTGCTGAAAATATACTTTCACCCTTCTCCATTCTAGATCTAATCTATAAGAACTGCCAGGTGGGCCTCCCCATTCCCATGGAGCTGTGTACTTAGCAAATCCTCTGAGGTCTTGAAATTCATAACCAGATATAAGATTCATTGCTTTATTATTTTTTTAGGATTTATTTATTTTAGAGAGCATGAACACATGCATGTGCATAAGTGGGGGAGAGGCTGGGGAAGACAGAAAGAAAGAATCTCAAGCAGACTCCTCCCTGAGCTCCAAGCCCAATGCTGGGCTCAGTCTCATAACACTGATATCATGACCTGAGCCAAAACATAGAGTCGGATGCTTAATTGCCTGAGATACTCAGGTGCCCCAGACTTATTACTTTAGAAGGTAACACAACTGGAAAGAGAACTCTGAAACAGAGTTCACTACAGGGCCAGGAGAGAGGATCTCATAGTTTGCTGATCTTCAGCATTTGCCTAGCACTGTGCCTGGAACATTATGAGGTATCCAACAAATATCTGTCAAATAATTAAACAACAGCATTAGCACAATATGATCAACAGTAACAGTACCCTATTTCTTATTTCTTAGGGCAAGAAATAAGTTACAAGCTTGACATACTTATTTTGTGTCACTCCTACAATGATTTTTTTTTTCTTCAGGAAAATAGTATTACTGACTTTTCATTTCAATGTCAATAAACTAAGGCTTTAAAAGGTTGTACTGATTAAGGGCATGCCTGAATGAAGAATGTGAATTTCCAAAACATGTGTTCCTACTTCTATGCTCCACTGCATCTGCCCCTCCTAGTCTTCCTACCACAAGTATTACTGAGTGCCTACTACATTCTAGGTATAGGAGATACAGCAATCAAAAGGGACATACTGTCCCTATCTTGTGGAATTTAAATCCTTTTGTGAAGAGAGAGAAAATACTGGTGAAATGTAAGAAATATATTATGTTATATAGTATGTTAGGAAATAGTAAGCACTAGGGGTATAAGGCATAGAGGACAGGTAATGTAATACCACTGTAAATGAACTGGTCAGCATACCATGACCAGTTCATTTGATGAAATAATGACATCTTAAAAAGACTTGAAGAGGGAGATAGGTATATGAAGGCATCCTCTTAAAAAACAGGGTTACCTAGAGACAAACCAACACTTCAGGTCTTATTTCACTGTGCTGAATTTCCACAACAAGGGAAGCTATGTTCTAGAATTACAGAACCATACAACTAAATCAGACATCAATCTGAAAACTTAACATCAGGTTAGATTCTTAACCACAGCAAAATCTATTAGATACCACCCATCTTATCCCCCTCTCCAACTTTAACTCCACAGCACTCATACAATTTGATATTAATATATTTTAATTATTTACTTATTTTCGTTCTGTGTCATTATAATGTAATATAAATACAAGAAAGGGCAGAATTTATCTGCATTTTGTTCACACATATCTCCAATTACCCATACAACTGCCTGACACATAATAGTTCCTTAGTAAATATTACTGAGTAAATGATTCCCATACAAAAGAGCTGGCAGCTTCAGACACTAGTTGAACACCTCCTGGGAGGGGTGATCTAACAACATCTAAAAAGGCATGTCAATCTATTCCTCATCTGTAAAAACAAACAAACAAAACAAAAAGGCTTCTTTGTACTACTTCAAGGAGTATGCGAGAAGTTATGTGCCCAACATAGGAGGAAAGGTGGCTAGAACTCTATGTCTTCATGTGCTGTCCAACAAGTCAGTGAATGGTCTGTTCCATCATTACATACATTGCTCATTGTCCCCATTTTGCAGAGTGAGAAAGCTCAATAACTCAGGAGTCTAAAAACCAGAAATTAAGATTCAAAGGAGGTGTTCTGGATGAGTAAGAGCTGGAGAGTATGTTCATCCCCAGTACTTAGTTCAATGACTTAAAACTCAAAATGAATGTTGAAAAGATGATCAAATGTACAAAATCTGCATTTCCCCACTATTAGGGGTTATTTTTGACAACCCAATGGCTTAATAAAATTAATATTTATTTCTGGTCACATAAATTTAGTTTGTGGAATAGATGTTTCTCTTTTCCCATTTTGTAGCTCAGAGACCTCTCTTTCTCATCTGAAAAAGGGGGCTGACAACATAGATATCTTTTTATTTCCTTCCAAGCATCCATTTTCCCCACTTCTTTTAGCATTGTGAATCTCCATTTGTGGAGAAGCCACGTAGTTTGGGTGGTATTGGTTGTACTTCCAAATGAAAGGGTGAGCTCTGACTAACTAAAGTAACTCAATGCATTCCATCTCATGATGGAAACCATAGAAAACCTGATAGTGAAGTATATGCTGTAAACAAAGAGTGAAAGTGATGCAGTTCTTAATGAGACTTTGAGCCACTAGATCAAGCCTTCCCTGAAGCTTGACTTATATTCAGACTATTAATTTATATAGACCATTTATTCCCTTTTTGCTTAAGTGAGTTTGAGACATGTATTCTGCTGCTTGCTGCACAAACAGTCCTGATACAGATGATCTAACTGATATAACCTCTAAAGTCCCTTTCAACTCTAAAGTTCTAAGCCTCTGTTTATTTGTCTTCTGATTGAGGATTATTTGGAATTAAAAGCAAAATAAATTCAGAAGGGCTGTCAAAGAAAGAGCAAGAATACTCCAGAGAGATATGGTCGAGGTGAGGAACCCTGGCAGAAAGCCCCTCCAAAGGCACATTCATCTCAGGGAAACTGATTTATGTTAGGCTCATGTCTACAGTATTTTATAACCATAATGGCCAGTAAATAAAAAGAAATTGTTTCTGTCAGCTTACACCTCTCTTATCATGAATGGAAGAAACAGAAGTACCCAATCCTTAAAAATTACATAAAGGCCAACCAGGGCTCTGAACACACCTTCTCCAAGCTGGGAAAGGCTTTTTATTTTCAAAGTAGGGCATAGCATCATGATAACATCACATAACAGATTCAGTAATGATCAGTACTTTTAATAAACTTAAAAGTACACTTCACTTGTACTTCACAATGATGTTTAAATTTTAGATATAAAGATACTAAAATGTATTCTTTGCCTGACTGAGTTGTACCATGTAGCTGGGGGCCAGGAAATACTTACCTTTCTGAGTGCCTAGATACTAATGACACCATAGTACAAAACTGCCTAAAGCACTGTTAAAAACAAAACTATTTAGTAACTGGAGGCATCCCTTCAATTTAGATGCAATTTTTTTAATACTGATAGAATTTAACTTCAAATCTCTTCATTGGCTCATTTTATGAATTCAATTTATTTTTGGTGTTTTTTTATTATGTTATGTTAGTCACTATACAGTACATCGTTAGTTTTTGATGCAATGTTCCATGATTCATTATTTGCGTATAACACCCAGTGCTACATGCAATCCGTGCCCTCCTTAATACATCACCAGGCTCACCCATTCCCTGACACCTCTCCCTTCTAAAACTCTCCATTTGTTTCTCTGGAGTCCATAATATCTCATGGTTCATCTCCCACTCTGATCTCTCTGCCTTCATTTTTCCCTTCTCCTAATGTCCTCCATGCTACTCCTTATGTTCCAGAAATAAGTGAAACCATATGATAATTGACGGTTCTCTGTTTGACTTATATTTTTTTAATTAAGTGAAACTGAATTCTGGTTACTAAATATTATTATTATTTGTTTGGGTTTTTTTTTAGTTCACAAATATCATAGAACCCTTAAGGATGAACACACTGGAATAGTGAAATGTGTCACCACTGTATGCAGTATGTAAAAATGGTAAATTCTAGAGCCTATATCCAAATATAAATTCTACTACTTATAAGCTGTATGACCAAAGAAAAGTCATTTCACACCCTCTGCCACATTTCCTTTATTTACAAAACAGAGGTTATAATAATAGTGTTACAAAGAGCTGTTGTGAGAATAAAATGTATTAACTTATATAAACACTTAGAGTAGTACCTGGTATAGCTATTGTTTTTTTGGTTCCTGATACTGCATTTTCATTTGTGATAGGTTTCTTTGAAGTAACTTCAGCTAAGTAAAATACAATTATTGTGAGAAAAATGTTAAAAGTACAGTCAAATAGTGGTATGTAGAAATGAAAAAATGTCAAGTGCTATCTTGTAAAAAAATAATACAAAAATGATAGGTAAGCAGAATCTGAAGAGCAAATATTTAAAAAATCTATGGATGTGAAGACATATACTTTATGATTCAGGATATAAAACACATTCCAAGCATGAAAAACAAAAAGTAATTCTATATTATAGAGAAACTTCAGAATACTTCACAGATCATAAAAACAATCAGAGAAAATAAGAGTTGAATTTCAAAGGCAAGAAAACTAAACTGATCTTAGATTATTTTGTACATCTACCCCAGACACTCTGTAAATCTGCAACATCTACTGGATGGTACAGTAGGAATGAAATTAAGAGAGTGATTTCAGAAAATAGTTTAGATGAAATATCAGGGTCCCGTGGCTCATTACCTAAAGAGAATGAAGAGAGAAATAAGAAGGCACCAAAAATGACTGCCAAGTTTGAACAAACATACTCAGGAAGCTCTTCCCTCAGACAAAAGCAGAACCAGCATGAGATTGGGAAGATCATGAGGTTTTTGTTTGTTTGTTTTCAGATTTTATTCATTCGAGAGAGAGACTGAGCCCGCAAGTGGAGAAGGTCAGAGGGAGAGGGAGAAAGAATCTGAAGCACACTCCACACTGAGTGCAGAGCCCAATGTGGGACTCAATCCAGTGACCACAAGATCACGACCTGAGCTGAAACCAAGAGTTGGACACTTAACTGACTATGCCACCCAGGTGCCCCTTGAAGATCTTGTGTTCTTAAATGAACTCAGGAATGTGAGGAAATCTGTAAAACCTCAAGCATTTTTGCCTTACAAGAAGTTGGGAGTCTGAAGCTAAGTTGAGAAGTCAAAACTTTAGAAAAGAGTTAGTAGTTATCAAAATAAAGTTGGTAAATTAAACTGTGGGATGGGGACACCTGGGTGGTTCAGTCGGTTAAGTGTCTGCCTTTGGCTCAGGTCATGATCCCAAGGTCCTGGGATCGAGTCCCGTATTGGGTTCCCTGCTCAGTGGGGATCTTGCTTCTCCCTCTCTCTCAGCCCTTCTCCCTGCCTGTGCTTGCACACGAGCGCACGCTCGCTCGCTCTCTCTCGCTCTCTCTCTCTGACAAATAAACAAATAAATAAAATCTTAAAAAAAATACAAAAAAATGTTGGATGAAGTGACCAAGAACATGTAGCAGAGAAGGAGATCAAGAAGAAAACCTTGGGATAAGCCTAAAAACAAAATATTAGACACAGAGAAAAGCCTCAATTAAAGAATTAGAAGGAGCAAGCAAACTCAATGTCATATAAACCGGAAGAATGAAGAGTTTAGCAAAGTGTATGGTTATATATCAGACTTTAAGAAAACAGAAATTCAACTTTAAATTAGTTTAATCATGAGGCATTTTATAGAAATTGCACACAGGTCAGTTCTATAATCAATTATACTTAAATACCTTAAAAATAGCAAAGATTCAAGTTCTGTGAAATTTCTGCTCTGCCATTTTTAGCACTTGAGTGCCTTTCAGATGCACCAGTTCCAGATGTAATATGTATACATCACAATGCCCAGTGGAAAGAGAGGCATGTTTCATTTATATCTCTTTTATCCACAGAAAATCTTCTACACATCACCCTCCCCCGACAAGTGCCCAAGGTTCAACTTAACTGTTCAGGTTGTTTCACTGTTCATATTGGCCATGCTCATAGTCAATGCTTATGCCCAAACCAATCAATGGTAAGGAGAACAGATTTCATCTCTGATTCACTTAAACTTGATAAAGATCTATCATCTTTCCTGGTCACAGGGTCTGGCAGAAATGAAACAAATTGGGATTCTGGCAAAAGTAAAGTGGGAGCGGGATGCCTGAGTGGCTCAATTGGTTAAGCGGCTGCCTTCGGCTTAGGTCATGATTCCGGCGTCCTGGAATCGAGTCCCACATCGGGCTCCTTGCTCTGCGGGGAGCCTGCTTCTCCCTCTGCCTCTTCCTGCCACTCTGTCTGCCTGTGCTCGCTCTCTTGCGCTCTCTCTCTCTCTCTGACAAATAAATAAAATCTTAAAAAAAAAAAGTAAAAAAAAAAAGTAAAGTGGGAGCAAAGCAAGGTTTCAGGTAAGAACCAAGAGTGCCTGCTAAAACGGTCAGAAAGATTAAATGAGGGGCGCCTGGGTGGCTCAGTCGGTTAAAGCCTCTGCCTTTGGCTTGGGTCATGATCCCAGGGTCCTGGGATCGAGCCCCGCATCAGGCTCTCTGCTCAGTTTGGAGCCTGCTTCCTCCTTGCTCTCTGCCTGCTTCTCTGCCTACTTGTGATCTCTATCTGTCAAATAAATAAATAAAATCTTAAAAAAAAAAAGAAAGATTAAATGACACACAACAGTCAAAAAAGTTAGAAAGTAACAAGAGACCACCAAACAAACATAAATGTTAGACAGATGTTATTTGGATTTCTCTTATATGCCAGGCACTGTTGAATGTGTGGAAATGCAAAGTAAGGCACAATCCCTGCCATTTCAGTGCCCATGGTTCAGACAGAGAAGTGTGCAAAAAATGATGAGATTAAAGACCAAAGAGCAGAAGTCCAACCTGCTTATTTTATCAAGAATATTATACCACAATCCATTTCCACAAAAATCAATTTGCTCAAATAGTACAAAACTCTATTTGAGAACATTATCTTACCTAGCAAGCCAACCTTTTCTATTTTTGATTTGGAAGAAAGTAAAATCAGGTGGAAATTTCCCTTTGGTCATATTACTTGCCAGGTATAGTATTCGCAAAAAGTGGAATTTAATTTGTGGATCTGTATCTCTAATTTCTATGAAGTTTATTCTAGTTGAAAATCAGTTTGTCTTCATGATATTGAGTATAATCTTATGGCAAGGAAGGGTAAATAGTATACTTTGGTAAAGCAGGTTTATAGAAGAGAAAAAGCAAAGAATTAGAAAAAAAATACACTAAGCAGTTCTCAAGCACTTTTACATCTGTGTCTGTATTGATAAGTATATAGCACTATGAAACTAAAATTGAAAAAAGAATCAAAATTCACAGTTTAGGATACTCTGTATTGTTAATGTTTTATTTAGCTTCATTAAATACTCATCGGCCATTAGACTAACAAATATTTTATGGAAAAAAGTTAATTTTTAATCTTCTCTTATTAATTTAAAAAATTATTCCAGTTATTACAAACCATCTAGTACAAAGAATAAACTGTTTTCTCCCTGAACTTAACATTGTTTTTTCCACTTTAAAACTTTCCAATACATTAACATAGCTGCTCAAATTTGTGAACATTTATAATTGCACCATAGATAAATATTAGGCCAAGGAAAGACAGAGTTCTTTTGGAAAAAAAATCAAGTAAAATAATCCTGATCTCAACTTCCATAAATATTTTTTTTTAATTTTTCTTCTGTTGTTAGATTAATACACAGAAAATTAGCTAAAGTATCTCGGATATTTCAATCACTTTTGACATGGAACCACAACCAACTATCAAGGGGGAAAGAGAGATAAAAGTAAGAAGTAGATAAATAGAAACAGATCAGTTAATGTTAATGAGAATAAAGTTTGCATTATGGCCATGAACGAGTTCCTTTAAAATGATTTCAGTGTTGGCAGCCATCTTCCCCCTCTCCAACCAACAAAATCTGTGAATATAAAATAACAGAACTAAAGTATACATAAGAGATAGACATTAGTCATAACTAAGTTTTAAAAATTCAAAAGCTTTGTGGTATAACTTCATTAATTCAGAAAATAAATATTTATTACAGGACTCGCTCACATTTTGATTTTGCTGAATTCTACACAATAACTCCCAGAAGTAAAGTGAGATTGAAGAGTAACACTATGCAAAAACTTCAGGCTCCTCCATAATTGTCCTTGTAGAAAGAATAGGTTATATGAGCTTATGTGTAATTAACAATGTGTAGAGAGAATAAAGTTGGTGGACTTGTATATTTCTTTAGTGTTCAGACCACACTATGAGGATGACACCATGCAAATAAAATAATCAATGGAAATAGGTAGGAACATAACATAGAAAAATAGGCATCCAGATAACTATCATAATAATCATATTGCTTAAGTGAGGCAGATGGTGAGTTATAACTATGGCCCCAAAATGTCACTTGGTCCTGAATCCACAGCCTTACCATTGCCTCATCATTGCCTTGGAGCCATGTGACTTTGGGCTCTTGACTTTGCACTTGGCCTGTGATCTGCTTTGGCCAGAGGTATACGGGCAGAAATGACAGTACGACAATTCCGAGAACAGGCTTCAGGAGGTCTTTGATGTTTCTGCTTGTCCTTTTGAGCCTCATTTAGAACCATATTTGGATGGCCACTCAGTAACCATCATGAGCAGTACATGCAATATTTAATCCAATAGTCTCAGAAGGAAGAAGACAAGAATGACATGTCCTAACCTATAGACTTGCAGTAAGAAAAATGCTGTCTCCACCAGCTGAAGGCCAACCTATCCAAAAATACATGAGCAGTAATAAATGATTACTGTTTTAATTTACTGAGTATTGGAGAAGTTTGTGATGCAATATTATTTTTATAAAATCTAATACAACACATACATAAAAATTACAAGGACATTTAGAAAAGTTACATCCACCTTTGCTTTTAATGATGGGCAGATAGAACTTGGCCATTTGAAAATGCTGAAGATGGGTGTTTCATGTTTAAAGAGGATTATGTAAGAAAACACATGAAAAATAGAGTATATATGCCTTTGCACACACAGAGCAATCTGGCAATAACACATTTCAGCTAATTCTCTGGCCTCTAGATGTTGTGTTGGCATCCTTGTTCAAGCTTAGAAAATGAGGCTGGAAGAAGAGAACTGAAAAAGATCTGGGATAACCTTTCCTTCTCTCTCCTATTGCCCCGATGACCTAGAAAGGTGGTTTGTCCATTCATTCAACAGGATCTGCATTGTGTCCTGGCTGGCTGGAAAAGGAGAAATGGATGGTTCTAAGATTAAGTTGTTTATTTGTGATAATAAGAGAAAGTCTCTCATACATTATACACAAATGTGGTATTAGGGCATTAATATAATTACATCATATGAACATGGTATTAAGATGGTGACAAAAATCAATTTATAATATATTTTCTAACAGCTATAAAATTGAATATCACTCACCAGTCCATTGATCTAAGTGGAAAAATACTTTCTTTTACAGTCTCAAAACTCATGTCACTAAGAGCTCACATCACATAATTCTCTATAAACAATTTATGTACAGTTTTATCATTAAGGTAAATATGGTGAGAATAGTAGTACTACATTAGGGTTAACTAAAACTGTTTTTTCAATTAACTTACATTTGATCTGTTTTCATTTTCATTAACTTAATTTTATTGACAAAATACCTACACAAAGTTCACTAGCTTTAAGTTGCAGTAAATTTATATCATTAGCGTACCATTTTATTTGTAAATAAGAATTCTTTAATAAGAATTTTGTTCAAACAAGGCCTCAGATCCTCCTGTGTACAGACTATACATTGAAAGTATATTAATTAGGCAATTTAGAAAATGTTCTCTATACTTTTAGGCTGCTATCAAATTTGGAAGTTTGAAGAAGCACTCTGGCTTATTTGAGACAAGGTAAGAATAAAACTGGTAATTTCAAATATCATTTTGGCCACTACTGTCAATCTTCTTCTTCTTTCTCTCTGGTTCCTGCAAGTAAGTGATGAATAGTTGATATAGTTGTGTAAATATTTCACACTCCTTTAAACCCAACCACCAAATAGGAAGAAAAGGAAGGTTTTAGCTTCTGTTCTCCAGATTCATTGTTCAGATTGCCCCATGCCTAAGATCTGGTCTGGCCAATGGTCCATGGGCAGAAAAAACAGTATGTCAATTCCAACCCTCAGCCATAGAAGGTATTTTAGAGAGATCTTTTATTACTAAATTCACTTAGCAACTGCTCAGTTTGCCATTCACTGTTTGTATATATCTCCTTCAGATACTGTTACAAATACTAAGGATAGCCTGTCTCTCCTTAGATACTTTTTCCAGCCACAAAATTTCATGATGGCATCCAGTAACATAAGGCCATAAATGCACTACACCAAGCATGGAACAGGTGAAAGGATGGAGCTCTAGAGAAACATTGAAAACAGATGAAGGAAGAGGTCCAACCAATTGTTGTCTTTCATTGCTTACATATTTCTTGCCATTGGCAGAGAGCCACACTTAGATGTTAACTGAAATTATGAATAACACTGAAGCCTACTCCAAAATCTTCATCTACAGTCAGGGCAATCAGTGTTTGCTGTATGGGTAGACATTATTATTTTCAAAGGAGACCTTGAGTGGCATTAGTGCTATAGTAACAACAAAGAAGAAAGAAGGATCTTGGGTGACTAGCCTTATTTTTCTTTTCGTAAAATTTTTCCAGAAGTAAATAGACACCAGTTTGAACTCTTAATGGAGCAAATTCCTACAGCTCTCAGAATGAAGTCTGTGAGGCCCTGGGTAGGAAAAAATGGTCTATCATAGAACTCAGAATAACAATAGTTCAGACATCTAAAAATGTCACCTTATTTTTTTCCCCAAGATGGTAAAGGACAAATGACAATAGGTATTTCAGAAACAAATCTTATTATACAGCAAAAATAGATGAGAGAATGAACATTTTAATCTCACAAATATTTAATTTCAGCATGCATTTTACAAATCGGGCAACCAATGATCGCTTTAGAAACATCTCATACCTCACACCCAGTACAGACACTACTACCTTACACAAAGAAAAATAACTTATCCTTTTGAAAAGTCTGGGTTTTTTTTTTCCTTTTAAAGATTTTTATTTTATTGATTTACTTGCCAGAGAGAGAACACAACCAGGGGGAGCAAGAGGTAGAGGGAGAAGCAGGCTCCCCGCTGAGCAAGGAACCACATGCAGGACTTGATCCCAAAACCCTGGAATCATGACCTGAGCAGAAGGCAGAAGTTTAATCAACGGAACCACCAAGGTGTCCCAAATCTTTGGTTTAAGTTTAAAAGAAAGTAGAGAACGTGAAAAAAGCTGACCTAAAGAGACTTGTTCCGGGCAGATGTATGAATATATAACAGTCTTCCTGTTTGCCCCCAAATCCCTCCCAATCATCAACCTTGCCTAAAATATTTCATTGCATTACTCTGAATACAGGCCACCCAAAAATAGATTAATCTGGGTTAATAAATAGTTTCTTAAAAACACACTTCTAGGGGCACCTGGGTGGCTCAGTGGGTTAAAGCCTCTGCCTTCGGCTCAGGTCATGATCCCAGGGTCCTGGGATCGAGCCCCACATCAGGCTCTCTGCTAGGCAGGGAGCCTGCTTCCCTTCCTCTCTCTCTGCCTCTCTCTTTGACTACTTGGGATCTCTCTCTCTGTCAAATAAATAAATAAAATCTTAAAAAAAAAAAACACTTCTAGCAGTTTTATCAGGCATTTATTTACATATCCATGCCACTTACCATAAATACTTAGACTTTTGACATCAAGCAGGTGAGAAGATCCAGAGAGAGGGCACCCATGATTTAAGCCATCAGTTTTGTTTTGTTTTGTTTTGTTTCATAACTTAATATTTGAAGTGACATCCCATTATTATCCTATACTCTATTCAATAAAATATAATAACTCTGACATCCTCTCTTAAGGCAGTGTATTACAAAAAAAGCATGAATACCAGGAGACAGGATTACTGAGAGCCATTTCAGTGGCTTCTACTATAGAGGTGGATACATTTTGGAGGATGAGGAGCTGTAAGGAAAACAGTGATTGAGGAGTCTTGGTGGAGAATTTAGGAAAATACACAGAACTGGGTACCAACATACCACAGTCACAATCCCAAAAATATGTGCTTAGAACAGCCCTTTGACAGAGATACTCTTATTTCCATTTACAAAGAAAAAAAACTAGGATTCACAAGCCTTGGGTGATCCTGACATATGAATAGAGGTATCTGAACCCAATGACCCTTATTTTATCACCGTACTTACTATACTGGAAGGAGGAAGACAGGAAGTATTGCAGAAAGGAATCTATACAAATGCCAATATATTTATTAAAAAAAGAAAAGCTTAGTTTTTATAAATCTTATCAAACAAGAGAAATTTATTTTCCACCTCTTCATTATTTTTGTCTTGGTTTCATGCTTCAAGACAACTCAAGTTGGCATTGCTTATATGACAGATCAGATTCATAATACTATAACTGAAAACTGTACTTGGATAATTGTAGATTTACATGAAGTTATAAGGAATAATACAGAGGACTCACATGGGCATATACACATTTCAACCAGTATATGATTTTCCTATTACTGCTATAACAAATGACCACATACTTAGCAACTTAAATCAGCACAGATTTATTACCTGATCATTATGGACATCAGAAGTCTAAAATAGCTTTCACTGGGTTAAAACCAAAATGATGGCATGATTATATTCCTTCTGGAGACTATGGGGGACAATCTGTTTCTTTGTGTTTTCTAGCTTCTAGAGCCTGTCCACATTCCCTAGCCAGTAATTACATCACTCCAATGTTGGCCTGCATCCTCATATCCTCTTCTCCCTCCTTCCCTTATAAGGACCATTGTGATTAGATTGGGCCTACTTAAATACTTTAGCAAAATCTCCCTGTCCTACATCCTTAATCTCATAAGCAAAGTCCCTTTTGTCATTCAAGGGGACATATTCAGGTTTCAGGGATTAGTACACAGATAAGGGCGAGGGGCATTTTTTGCCTAGTATAACTGATGCTCTCCAATGATAACATTTTGCAAAACTATAGTATAATATCACAACCATATTATTGAAATTAATATAATTCACCAATCTTATTAAAATTTCCACAGTTCTTATAGTCCTATGTATGTTTAATTCTATATAATTTTATCACTAATGTGGGTCTGTCCACAACCAAAGTCAAGACAATGAAGAGTTTCATCACAAGGATCCCTAAAACCACTCATGAATAACACCCTCCCTCTTCACCCTTCCCCAATATTTCCAACTCCCGGAAGCTATTCATTTTTTTTATCCATTTAAAAAAATTTTGTTATTTCAAAAATCTTATATAAATAAAATCATACAGTATGTAGTCTTGTAACCTTCAGGAACTGGCCTTTTTCATCCAACATAATTCCCTGGAGAATCATCTAAGTTGGTATTTAAATCAATACATCTTTGTTTTGCTCAGGGCTAAGTACTACTGCATGGAAAGTAGGTACCATATTTTTTTTAAACCACTCATGTGTTGAAAGACATCTGAGCTGTTTTCAGTTTGGGGCTATTACAAATTACACCATTATGAATATCTGTGTGTAATCTTTGGTATGAACATAAGTTTTTATTTCTCTGTGATAAATATAAAAAGTACAATTATTGGATAGTACAGCTACATCTTTAATTTTATAACAAACTGACAAACTGTTTTCCAGAATGGCTGTACCATTTCTGCCTTCCCAACAGCAAGATAGAATGATTTCTTTCCATTCCTGCCAACATTTATTGTTGTCATTTTTTTTTAATTTTAGTAATATTGTTAGGCTTGTAATGATAATCATTGTGGTTTTAGTCTGCATTTATTTGATGGCTAGTGGTGTTGACCATCTTTTCATATTCTTATTTTCCACCTGCATGTTCTCTTCAGAGAAATGTCTGGATATTTTCTTTTCCAATTAAATTATTTTGTTGTGATGGTTTGGTTGTGTCTTAATGTTGAGTTTTAAGGGTTCTCTATATATTCTAGATAGTAGTCTTTTGCCAAATATGTGTTCTACAAATATATCTTCCCTCTCTGTAGCTTTTCATTTCATCTTCTTCATATGAACCTTAACATAGCAAAAGCTTTTAATTTTTATGAGGTCAAATGTGTGAATTTTCCTTTGATTGATTGTAATTCTGTTACTAAGTCTATGAAGTCTTTGCCTGGACCCAAATCCTGAATATTTTCTCCTATATTATTTTCTAGAAAGGTTAATATTTTATGTCTTCCATTTAAGTATGCAATCCATTTTTTTGTTAACTTTTGTATAAGGTATGACACTTAGGTTGATGCTTATTATTTTCTCTATGGATGTCTAATTACACGAACAGCATTTGTTTAAAAGGTTATCTATCCTCCATTGATTTGCTTTTGCACTTGTATCAAAAATCAGTTGAGCATATTTGTGTGGAGCTATTTCTGGAATCTTTCTTCTGTTCTATTGCTCTATACATTAATTCCTCTGCCAATAGTACACTGTCTTGAATACTGTAACAACATAATATCCTTAGATATCAGGGAGAGTGATTCCTACCACTTTCTTCTTTGTTAAGATTGTTTAAGCTGTTCTAGGATCTGTACTTTCCCCTATACATTTTAGAACAAGCTTCTCTATGCCTATAAAAACAAAACAAAACAACAACAAAAACTTGTTGGGATTATATTAACCCTATATCTAAACTCAGGGTAACTATCATTTTCACTATGTTGACTCTTCCAATCCTTAAACAAAGAAACTTTTCCACTTGTTTAGGTCCTAATTTCTTTTAGCAATATTTTGTAATAACCAGCATATAGAACCTGAATCTGTTTTTAGGGTAAATCTATTTCCTTATCTTTGGTTACAAATGGTATTACTTTGTTTTTGTTTTTTTCCTTAGTTTCTGCATGTTCACTGTTAGAATACAGAAATGACTGGCTTTTATGTATTGATTGTGTATCCTGAAACCTTGCTGAACTCACTTATTATTTATAGGAGGGCTCCTTTTTTAATAGGTTATTTGGGATTTTCTATGAAACAATAATGTCATCTGCAAATGGGCATTTTTATATATTACTTTTCTATCTGTATGCCTTACTATAATGGCTAGAAACACCAGTACTATATTGAGTAAGAATGGTGATAGTGACATGGTTGCCTTTTTCCCAGTCTTAAGGGAGAAACATTCAGTCTTTCACCATTGACTATGATGTGAACTGTAGGTATTTTAAGGTAAAGCTATTTATTAAGTTGAGGTAATTCCCCTCTACCATTCACTTGCTGGACTCCTTAAAATGAATGGGGTATTAAATTTTGTCAAATGTTTTTTTCTGTGTCAACTAATAGAATCATGCAATTTTTCTTCTTCAGTTTGTTGATATGGTGGGTTATATTGATTCTTTTTCTCCTTCTCCTTCTTCCTCTTCCTTCTCTGCTTCTGCTTCTTCATGTCAATTTCTGTTTTTCAATGGATATAGCATACTGATTTGTTCTTGAGTTTACTGATTCTGTTCCTTATTATCTCCAATCCACTACTGAGCCTGCCCATGGGGTTATTTATTTATAGTACTGTAATTTTTCTTTTTTGTAATTTACATTTGGTTCTTTTTTTTTAGTAACTTCTATATTTTATATGAGATCTTTCTTTTTTTTATTTGTTTCCAGAGAATTTGTAATTGATTGCTGAGGATTTTTATGACAGCTACTTTAAAATTCTCCTCAGATAATTTTAACATCTGATTCATCTCAATGATGATGTCTGTCATTTGACTGTCTTTTCTCATTCAAATTTTCATTTTCTTGGTTCTTAGTATGGTGGGTGATCTTCAGTTTTATCCTAGACATGTGGTCTACTGGGTTAGGAGACTCTGGATGCTGTTTAAATATTTCATTTGAGTAGGCAGTCACCCTGTTTAGCCAACAATAGTCCTAGTCTATTCTGTGGACTAGAGTTCCTTATTAGTTTAATTTTCACAGCCATTGTGTCATTACTATTTTGGTTTTATTGCTATTTTGGTCTGACGCCCCTGGGCTCCCACTAGTGCTGCCTGAGGAGGAATTCAGGAGGTTTACTCAGGTGGGGCCACTGTCTCTTGATAGAGCAAGGATTGCCAGGTCCAGCAAAGGAGATGTTCTCTGGCCCGATGCCCATTTGTAGTTGGATCACTCTTGGTGCTCTCCTACCTCCAGATGCTCCAGGGTCTCTGCTCTGGGTGGAAAAGAAGAGTTTCAGGGCCACAGGAAAAAAGAGACCTTGCATGTCAGGACACCTTCCATGGCTAGGTCTTTCCTCTCAGTCTGTTTGCCTATACTGGTGTCTGCCAGGGCAGGTAGGCATTCTCAGGCATGGAGGGGACATCTTAGTTGGAAGTTTGCTATAGCAGGACCCCCTGCTTGCAGGGATCTGGAGAGTGCTTCCTGCATCAGTTGGTGAGATGTGCCCCTCACTTTTCTTGATGTCACTGTAAGAGCGTGTCTCGGGCCCATGGTGACAAGAAAGCTCCTCAAATTAGTCTGCTTGTTATGTCTCTCTTGCAAATGCTAACATTTCTCTGAGGAGGAAGAAAACTCAAGTGCGGTGAGAAAAAGTGTTTCCCTGGTTGCTTATTGTTAGTAGACTTCTAAATTGATCTTTCCAATCCTGCAAGTTCTCTATTTTCCATGGGGCTCTGGTTCAGTTTGGATGAAGGATAGGGATACCTGAGCTACCTCCTGTTACTACTGGATAGGAAAAACTATATGGCATCAGCTTTTCCCACTCATTTCCGTCATATTTTAGGGTTGTCAAGATAAGGGGCCATTTATATAATTAAGTTCACAATGAAGAACCTTAGAGTTCTTTACAAAAAGCAGTTAACTATGTCATTATGTAACTGTCTGCATTTTATTCTTCCAAATGAGTGAGGCAATAGATTCAGACAAAAGAAGAAAACACATAAATTTCTGTAGTAAGTTAATGGGACATACAAAATACTATTATAATTAATTACTGATTTCTGGCAATTCTAATTGAGTCTAAAAGACGGCCATGGCTAAACAACCTAACAAATTTCATTTGAGAGCACTACTAGAAAGGGCTATAAAAAAAAAATTAAGAGGGAAAAAAAAGTGTTCATCTGTGTGTGTGTGTGTTTATAGAGCTACAATTCCTAATGAGTGGCAAATGTAAAGGAGTAATATGTATCTATTGATTTTAGCTGATCAATGTCATGGCATTCCTGCTTATGATGAAATAAGAAAGTTCTCTGATTGTCATGTCATCTGTAGCAACGCAAACAAAAGGTGGTTTAAAAGAGAATGTGTAGTGGGGCGTCTGGGTGGCTCAGTGGGTTAGGCTGCTGCCTTCGGCTCAGGTCATGATCTCAGGTTCCTGGGATGGAGTCCCGCATCTCGGGCTCTCTGCTCAGCAGGGAGCCTGCTTCCCTCTCTCTCTCTCTCTCTGCCTGCCTCCCTGTCTACTGTGATCTCTCTGTGTCAAATAAATAAATAAAATCTTTTAAAAAAATAATAAAAATAAAAGAGAATGTGTAGTTTCCAGGGAGTCTGAGGCTTCAAGAAATGGCATTCATGACCCCAGAAACTTGCACCATACTAACAAATATTCAAGTCAAAACCTGAATATTTCACAGAGTGCATCAGTCTCTATGCCAGGTTGAATAAATGGGTCCTAAAGGATATCTACATATTTATCCCCCAAATCTGTATGTTATCTTATATAGTAAAAGAAACTTTGCACACATGATTATGTTAAGATCTTGAGATAGAGAAATTAGCCTAGCTTCTCTGGGTGGGGCCAATGTAATCAATCACAAGGGTCTTTACAGGAGGGATACAGGAGGGTCAGAGTCACAAAAGACACAATGACTTAAACAGGATTGGTGTAGTATGAGGGAGGGATCACAAGGCTAGGAAAGCAGGCTGCCTCTATAAATAGCTAGAAAGGCAAAGAAACAGACTTTCCCCTAGAGTCTCTAGAAAGAACACAACTTTGTTAACACCTTGATTTTAGAATATCTGACCTCCAGAAATGTTAAGATAATAGATCTATCTTGTTTCAAGACACATTTCTGGTAATTTGTTACAGCACCAATAAAAAATTTAATAAAGCTTCCAAATAAATTTTTCTCAAATCGTTTTCACTTGTACGGTTTCATCAAAACTTCCTTTTCATTCCCTTTCTTATAAACCTATTGCTCTTTTGCCTAGCTGACAAATATGAGGAAAGAAATCTACTTTCTGGAGTTTGTTTTGAAAACCATATTTCTACTAAGAACTGTACTTCAAAAATCTTCTGAAGACACAAAGGAGATTTTTACATCAAATGGATTTGTGTCTGTGTGCATGTATGTGCACGAGTGAGTGCAAACATTTCGCTATTGATTACATATACACACACAGTCTTCTTAGATAATGTATATAATATTAACACAAGCTCTATGCAGGCAGGACTTATTTATTTGTTTGTCCTGTTCACTCCTAGGTTCCCAGAACTCAGAACAATGAATATTTGTCGAACAATGAAAGATTAAATTGAATAAAAATATAGACCATTATACTCTGTCCATTCTGAGTTAGCAGAACTAAGTGTCTTTTGAGCTCAAGCTCTCCAGCTACATCTATGTCTTCAATTTTTAGTATCAAATTATCTCAAGCTGGCTTTATATGTGGCTTGTAACTTAGAAATATAATGCATATGGTTTTTGGAGACCTTTAAAAGTTTTAATTTACCTGTATGCTTACTGTTGACAACTTTCACTTGGTTGTGGCAGTCAAAACAGAAATAGATTTATGTTAATGAAAACATAATGAGTAATTTTTCCTATAACTGTGTCGAAACAGTGGTTCTGAAGGGAGCCAGAAAGGGTGGAGTATATCCCAATGTTTTTTTTAAGAAGGAGGGATTAGGGGCACCTGGGTGGCTCAGTGGGTTAAATTTCTGCCCTTGGCTCAGATCATGATCTCGGGGTCCTGGGATCGAGCCCCATATCGGGCTCTCTACTCAGCAGGGAGCCTGCTTCCACCTTTCTCTCTCTGCCTGCCTCACTGCCTACTTGTAATCTCTCTCTCTCTCTCTCTCTGTCAAATAAATAAATAAAATCTTTAAAAGAAAAGAGGGAGGGATTAAAAATTCAATATGGAATATATTATGACAAATTGATATAGATCAAATCCCATTACATCTAAACCTTTAGGGCATCTGGAATGTTTACTGTGATGAAAGTTCATCATAAAAACACAGCTGGATATCACATTCCCAAATGGAGAGGAGCTAAGCTAATATCATCATCTCTGGTGAATTTACAAACATAAAAGATTACATTTTTATGGTATAAAGAAGGGAAGGGTTTTTTATGTAAGTATTCATCCTTCTTCCCCTTTCCTTCTCCAAGCTCCTGGATCATTGTAGGCAGTCTCATTGCACTTTGCTTCGGATGATGATAAATCCAATTTTTTATTCCTACACTAGCTATTGGAATTTTAGAGTTGAAGGGGAAGAGGAACAGGAAGTAAGGAAGCAATTATAACTGAATGAAATATAGTATATATTGTCAATATTATCATTATATCATTTATATCATTGTATCATTTACTTAAAGAGTTCAGCTGTATTTGAGAACTACTAACCATCTTCCAATGACTTACAAATAGAACGGTTTTAATGACCAAAAATATTTCCCTGGAATCAAACTGACTTCGAATTAGTAACCAGGATACCTGAAAATGGCCAATAGAATGGTATTCCTCCCAGTGCCCTTCCAAATTAAGGGGGTGAATATAATATTATTATCAGTCAATATGTAACCTAACGTACTTCTGCAATCTAGTGAAACAAGGGAGAAAGCAATGCCCAGGCTTGCATCCTACTGCTCCTTCAGAACCAGGTGGCTTTCACACAGCACATGCTTCCCAGATCCTCATTGGCTGCCTGTCTTATATGCTTCTTTTCAACCTGACAGGAGTCAATAAAACATTGCAGAGAACGAAGAGAATGTGCAGAATAAAAACGGTGATGAAAAACTTGAAAATCTTGAATCATTCTTTGGTCTGGCGAATAAAGGACAGACCATTCATTCTAGGATATGCATTTATTTTAAGCTCTAATTATTATTATGGAGACACACACAAGAAGGAACATATGAAGCAGGGTTGCAACTTCATTGTGAGATCATCAATGACCCAGGGAACAAGAATAGTTGAAATAAAAGTGGGTTTTTGAAATGAGTCACTGCCAGATCTTATGTTGGGCATTTTCACACAAATTTTTGTCTAGATCCTTTCATGCTAATTACTGAAATTATAGTGAAAGATAAATGAAGGGTGCCTACCCAAAGAGCTTTAGGATCACCATGGTTATTACTCAAAAGAAAATTATTTGCATTTCATTGCAAGGATATAATAATTCCATTAACATAAAAGAAAAAAAGAATGTAGGTCATAGAGGAAATGACTTGGTTTATGGAGCAGTGCCATGTAATAGGAAGCATACTAGACGAGAAATTAGGGATCCTGGTGGGAGTTTCAATACATCTCTAACTGGCAGTACAACCCCAGACCACTTAAGAAATAAAACCTTTGCATTGGGGACCGCCCTCATCTGCCCAGTGCAGGGAGCCTTTAAAGCCTACCTCATATTTCTCAAACGGTGTTGTGCCAATTAAAGACTAGAGAACCAGATGTGGTTCTCCTCATAAGCTATCACTACTAGAAGCTATGAAGACATTAATAATTCATTTAAATAATTCTTATAGTTTCTTGGTTGGGATGAATGCTTTTGCCAAAATATAGTTTTGTTTTTTAATGTATAGGTCTCAACTCCTATATTCTAATTTTGTGTTGACAGTCACCACTTTTTTTAATCCCCTTCTTCATCATCTCTGTTCTCTTCCCTGGATGGATTTTTCTAGAAGCATATTGGACTTTAAACCATTTTTATCCATTATGTGCACAATATAAGCTAGGAATGGGCTACAGTAGTACCAACCAGAAGTCTATTGGGCTCCCCCTGAACCCAGATCAATCAGAGTCTCATGTTCACAAGATCTCTGATTGATTCCTTTGCACATTAGGTATAAGCAACACTGATCCAATGCCACTGAAATATCCTTTGAAAGATATTTTACGGAGTGCCTGGGTGGCTAAGTGGGTTAAAGCCTCTGCCTTCGGCTCAGGTCATGACCCTGGGATCCTGGGCTCCAGCCCCACATCTGGCTCTCTGCTTAGCAGGGAGCCTGCTTCCTCCTCTCTCTCTCTGCCTGTCTCTCTGCCTACCTGTGGTCTCTGTCTGTCAAATAAATAAATAAAAAATCTTTAAAAAAAAAGATATTTTACTCCATACCCCAGTTGCTGAGATAGGAATAGAGATTCAAAATGAAGAACAGAAGCTATTAAAGCTAAAAGGGGCCTCTCTAGTGGTCTAGTCTTCTCAGAAACCTCATCCTAAAAGTGAGGGGAATAGTAATATGCTTAAGGTCATGTTCTTCCTGAGCCAGGAGCAGAACTCAATCTTTTGGTTTGAGTCATGTTAGCAAAGATATACTTTGCTACTGAATTTTTCCATTTTCTCTCTCCAGCTAGAGAAAAGTTAATCACAGTTTCCCGGGGTCACTCCTGGTCTTTGGACTCTCGAGCTCCCGAGTGCATGTACTTATTTATAGTAGAAAACAACCATAAACCATTCATTGGAGACCATTGGGTATCTTGAGGGGTAGCTTGGCTAATTCACCACCCCTTGCCTCTGGCTCCTCAATTATTGAGTAGGAGATGATTCATCTCTACAGAGACCTTTGACAGTCTCAGCTGAAAAGCATCTGACAAATGCAAAGCATTACTGTGCCCTGCAACTGAAAACCATGCCACTCCCTGAACTCTCTGTATTTGGAACTGAAACTAAAATTAGCAGCGGCTATTGGTCTATGCCATACATTACCCCCCAGTTTATTCCTAGGAGTACAGCCAAAATTGCTTTGAAGATTACCAATCTAAGTTCTAGGTTCTATGTAAAAGTAATAGTATATAGTAGAGCAATAGATTTGAGGTTAGAAGTTCTGTGTTTGAGCCCTAAGTCCTCCACTTACTAGTATTTTTGGTTACTATTCCAATTCTCTGGGCTTCCATTTCTTCATTTTAAATAGCCTTGCTACTACTTATTGTCACCAGATTTTTTTTTCCCTTGTCCTTGTTATTAATGCTTTGTCTCTTCCATGTGTTCATGGCCTCAGTTAGTGATCACTTTTCCACATGCTCAGCATTCACATATTTCCCTCTCTCTTCTAAGACGACTTAGTTTTCCATTTTGGTGTCTAGGAGGGCCCGGGGAAGATTATTCTACTCTCAGCAACTCCAGAATAGTTTGTGACCAAGCTAAACCGATGAACATTTGTGGAACCCTCTGTTCATCATGAGTGAGTTCAGTAGTTGTCTTGTGAACTACTGGGCTAGCCCAAGAGGGTGAGTCTTGGGGCTATCCAGGGAATGCTGCAATCAAAAGGTCTCTTCCTTTTTACTTCCTCTTTTATGACTTTACTTCCATAAACAGAAGTCAAATTGAGGAGAAAGCTGACCCACTGAGATGGCAAAGCTGAAAGAGTGACTAAGCTGAAGCCCTAGTAAAAAAATAAACTTGTGGATAAAGTTATACCTAAATGCAACACTACCCCAGTATTTTTAAGTAATCTGAGCCAATTCTCTTCATTTCTTAAACCGTTTGAGTCTGCTTTTCTCTTTTAGGAAGTTTAATGGTAGTAACAGAAACATTCCAGTCTCAACAAAACCTCTAAGTAGCCATGTTGTCACATGGTTTTCTTAATACTACTCATAATTTGCCCCAATCCAAACACTATGCATGTGGTGTCTGAACAGGGTTCTCTGAACACTGAGGTAAGTAAATACATCCATGTTTTGTAAACTGTGAACTACTACAAAAATCTAAAATATTATTTTGCCAAAGCAGCGAGTTGTAAGGAAACTATTTTATCTGATTCTTACTTCATTTGGGTCAAGAAACTAATAAAATCTATGGACTTATCCCCCAAAATACTGAATATACATATGTATACGATTTTCACATAATATCAAAAAGGTAATAAACAAACTGCACAGGACATTTATGATTTCTTCAGGACTGATCTCCTAGGAATGGTTCTTAATTTGTAGTCCATGGGCCTGTAGGTTACCAAGGAGGTTAAGAACCACAAACTACATTAAGGACCAGTGAGCTCTATGAATTCCTCTACTGAATATATCAGGAAAGTCCCACATCTAAGCTATATTAGAATTCAGTCAAAGCTCCATTACAACTAATGCCATAATTAGAGCTATTCTCCTGAAGTTCCATGCTTTCCTCTGAACTTCATTTACATTTCTCTTTAAATTATTTCTTTACACTAAGGATAACAGCAAAGGAAGTGACACTAGTACCAGTCAGATCACTTTTCTCTCACTGGGAATAATCTACAGATTTGGCTCCACAAAATCAACTGGATTAATGTAAAGTTCAATACTTTAATATAAAACATAACTACAGACAGCAAGGTGGGTAAGTTTCTGACAGGAAACTGAAGCACAGACTGCAATGGAAAAGACGAAGATAATTGAACTCAAGATCTTACTTATGGTATAATTTTATAACCATTTAGAAGCAACTCCAGAGATTTCAGTAGTCTATCAAGCTAGAGAAGGTGAGGGTGGCAGTAAGATAAGAGGAAAGGAATCTGGAGGTAGGTTCAGTTTGGTAAGGAGTATTTCTATCCTTTTCCCATCTCCAACACTACAAACTCTGAGTCAGCAAAATCCTTAACACAAAAGGACAACTTTATACATAGGATTCGACCGTGTAGAAATAGCTGCCCTTAGGGAGTCAAGAAAATTTTGGTTTGAAATCCAACATCACTACCTTCTTGCCATGTGACATGGAGAATGCACCTAACGGACTTATAACCACTGTCCATGTTTTCACTATTGCTCTCACTCTGCAGTCTATTCTCAATTCCTCTTCCTTGCCCATACCTCTCCAGCCATGACCAAAAGCGCTAGTGCATTCTCCCTAATGGACTTTGTCTAATCCTCTCAAGACAACCATAGGGCTTACTCTCTCACTTTCTTCAAGTGTTCTCTTAGATCTCTCATTTTCATTAAGATCTCCCTGACTTCCACATTTTATACTGCAACTTGGTCCCACCCCACTGTATTATGCTTTCTGACTTTTCTTTTTTTTTTGTCCTTAGTATATATCATCTTTACACAGTATATGACATTAATATAATATTATGTTTATTGTACCTCTCCCCACTTGTTTATGAACTCTGCAGAAGTAGGAGAGCTTCATCTGTTTGGTTCTCTGATGTATTCCCACCACTTAGGCACATAACAGGAACTAAATAATACTTGATTTATAAAAGCAAAAAATTAATCTCTGTCAGTTTTTTATCTGGAAATTAGACAAAAGTATATTCTTACAAAGTTTTCAAACTATTAAAACAATATTTTTATTTGTCTAAAACTGCTTACCAATAATTGGTTATTAAATGTTTTTTTTTCTTTTCTCTCTCTGTCGTCTCCTAAGCAACTTAATGGAGATTTAACAGGTTGATATTAATTATGTTTTAGAAGCTGGATTCTTCATTCTCTGCCATCTTTGGTGTTTGGGCAATCAAAATCCCACATGAACAGGTAAACAGCGAGTCTGAATTTTGGGGAACAGTCAATAAATGATTAGTTCAAGGGACAGTCATGCTAGAATATGAATGTAAATGTAAGTGTTAAATGGGGTGACTGACTTCACAAAAAGGAAAGTTAAAATGGAATGGATACAAATGCTACTTGAAATAAAATACAATAAAATGAAAACAAAAAAAAAATGGTACTTGACCAGCATTTAAATTGAGTCCCTAATTCTTATTAATCTGTAGGCAGAAAAACAATAGATGTACAATTCAGATTAAGGGAATGGTTGTTAGAATCCAATCTGGGGAGCTCTCTGGGTCTACACTTTCATCTGAGGAAATTCCATTTCTGGAAGGAGAAGGATTCTTAGAACTTTCAGGAGAAGTATTAAAGTTCTGTCTCCCTTTTCCCCTAACCATTTTCTTATTTCTCTGCAAATATGGGTCAGGAGCAGAAGAAAAACATACAACCCCTGATAATTAGTTCCAATACAGATTGGTCATATTCCTGGAAATTTACAGAGTCAAGGGCAAAGGGTATGCTCTTTACAAAAACCATTTAGGTTTTTAGAGGGATATATTCTGGTGAGGTTTAGAAAGAGAGAAGGGGGTCAGATATAAGTCACTTCTAGAATAAAAAGAATACAATGCATAGGCAGACAATGTCCCAGAAAGACAGAACAAGAAAGAGGGGAAGCATGTGGGTGGTAGGGAGAAGAATGAAGAGTGAAGTAAGTAGAGGAAAGCGAAGCATGTGACTAGAGGTATTCCCTGACTAGAACTGCTTTTTTTTTTCAAGTTTGACAGTTTTTCATTTTTTTGTTTTAACTTTAGTTATGCTGATTGCTGCCAAGCAAAGGTTCTATTTTTGTTTTGTTTCTGTTTTTAAGTGTAACTTACCAGTCTCTTCTTGTTTTTGATTTTGAGTCATAATTAGACAGTTTTTTCCTCTCCAAGATTACAGCAGTATTTATTCATTTTTTCCCAATATTAGTATTGTTTTATATTTCACATTTAAACCTATACTAACAATTATTCTCTTTCAAAATAACGAAAATTTATTACGTACTAAAAATTGTATATGAGCAACCCATTTAGTCCTCACTATAATACTGAGCTGCAGACTGCATATATGTCTATATGTATAAAAAGGGAAATTGAGGGTCAGAGAAGGTTAAGTGACTGCTACAAGGTCAAACAGCTATTATGTAGCAATGCGGCAGAGCCAGGAGTTCAGCCTACCTCTGATTCTAGAGTACTTATATGCATTAAGATGTTGGTTTCCTGAAAAGGACATAGTCAGAAGAAAAAATTTATGAGAGTAAGGTAATGGGAAATGAGTGGGACGCCTGGGTGGCTCAGTTGGTTAAGCAGCTGCCTTCGGCTCAGGTCATGATCCCAGCGCCCTAGGATCGAGTCCCACATCGGGCTTCTTGCTCGGCAGGGAGCCTGCTTCTCCCTCTCCCTCTGCCTCTGCCTGCCACTCTGTCTGCCTGTGCTCTCTCTCTCTCTCCCTCTCTCTCTGACAAATAAATAAATTTAAAAAAAAAAAGGTAATGGGGAATGAGAATAAGTGACAGGTTGTGCCATTTTATGAAGAAAAGAGATACTATAAGACCAATTAAGTCTCAAAGATTATGATACTGTTTGTTTTTGGATACTTCCTCTCACCAATGCAATAACTTATGAAAGTGATTTTTTTCATTGAATAATAATTTGCCTAACAATCAGGATTTGTCATTTTCCACTATATCTTCCACTAATATCACTTCCCTCAGTACTTACTGATAAATACTACCTAAGTTTACTTTCAAGAGGAAAAGGAGCTCATGCATAACAAAACCTTGAAACTGATTAAAGAGTGTCTGAAGGGATATCTCAAAATCCTGGCTTATCCACTGTGCTCAGAGTTTTAGTTGTGATAAATCATACATTATGCAAGAACAAAGGAATTAAGAGAAAGTACAGCAAAAATCATTTGAACTTCCATTAAGAGAGTGTTACAGCCGTCTCTCTCCTCCATCATACCACAAAGCATCTCATTATCATTAGCTCTCTGTCAGTTTTAACAATTTTCTTTTCATCTAAACACCACTTCATTCTCTGACCCAACAAATGCAATTTTGACCTCATTAACCTGGTTGGTATTAACCCTGGAATAATAACAAGTTGAAACTATCCTTCATGAGCATTGTGAACTTAACTCACTTAAGGCAGGTAGTTTAGTTCCCTGCCTTGGTCAAAGGCTGTACCTTGCAATAGGTCAGCAAGCATGCCATAGGAACCCAGAGTTTGGGTAAAAGTATGGCAATAAGTAAATGTATATGCAGTTCCATTCATTAATAGAAAATACCTTAGAAGCAAGTGTTCTTTTGTGTAGTAGAAAGAGTTCTGATTTTGAAAATAGAGGACCCAAACAAACTCTAGTCCCAGTTCAGATTTAATATACAATTGGATCTTGGCAAATCAATCATTCTAGATTTTCATTTATTTAGTAGTAAAATAAAGCTATTAAACTGGAGGGTCTAAAATTCTCTCCACTTAAAAGACTAGTAGAGATGTCCCTGGGTGGCTCAGTAGGTTAAGTATCTGCCTTTGGCTCAGGTCATGATCTCAGGATCCTGGGATCATGCCCCAAGTCAGGCTCTCTGCTCCCTCTCGCTCTGCCCCTCCTCATCCTTGTGCTCTATCTCTCGCTTTCTCTCTTTCTCAAATGAATAAATAAAATCTTTTTTAAAAAATGAAAAAAAATAAAAGAATAGCAGATGTCTGGTGCCTTGCCCAGATCCTCTTTTGAGAACAGTGTACTCACCCTCCAGATGACCCACAAGAAATTCTATGACCTTCTTTGGAAAATCACACGTCCAAGGAGGGGAGACACATCGTGGGAGGTTGTTCAAGTCCCATTTCCCTGTTCTCACCTATTTAGGCAGCTTGGGATGGCTGCATACTAGAATCCAGCCTCTTGTCTTACAGTGAGACAACTCTGGTACAAATTACATTCCAGTATACTTCCTTACTCCCATGGCATCAGACTAAGTCCAGACTTTATGCGAGTGCACATAATTTCTTGGATTTTACCTATCCTGCTTCCTTCACTCCTCACTTCCTAGAAAGAACTTCCTCAATGGTTGTAATGCACCCAAATTTCTGCCTTTGGCTCTGCATTTAGGGAACTCAGAGATGCTGTATCTTGCTGATTTGCCAGAATGAGCATGTTAGAGGAAAGACTTAGCAAATTATTTTTCTCTTATATGATTTTAGAGGTCAATAAAACATTCTGGGCAGTGTACTTCTAGACAGAGGCTAATGTTCATGGAAGGTCAAGGAAAGATCTCCCGAATATAATACTGTATATTAAAATATACAGTATATAATATATACTGTATATTATATATATAGTATTTTATATATTATATTTTAAATATCTTATATATTTATATATTCATATAATATATTTATATATATTTTATATATTTAAATATTTATATATTTATATAGTATTTTATATACATAGTACTTTATATATTCGTATATTTTATGTATATAAATATACATATTTATTTACATATGTATATGTATATAATTTACATATGTATATACATAGGTAATTACAAATTCATTTATAATATGTACATATTTGTATGTACATATGAATGTACATATTTGTATGTATGTATTACATATGTACATATTTGTACATATGTAATATGTACATATACATATTGGTAATTACATATTATAAATTTACATATGTATATGTATATACATATAAAATACTATATATAAATACATACAGTATATAAATATATAAAATACTATATATATAGTATTTTATATATGCATATAAAATACTATAGCTGCCTGGAGAAGTGAATTCTAGAAGAAAAGGGTATGTCAAATAGAAAGAACAGCATCTGAAATGGATGAGAGACCTAGCAGAAATATACTTGTTCCAGGAGTGGGAAGATAAAATGACAGATGAATTTGGAGAGTATAGTCATGTGGTGGGAAGGGAAGCAGGGACATCATGAAAATGACATCACAGGTAATATTGTTTTAACACTTTACTCTGTGTCAAGCCCTGTGACCAGTATTTCCAACCTATCAATATGTTTCAACCATTCAACCACTGTAACAGGAATATATGTAAGGTAGTACTCTAATTTTTATTTCACAAATAAGGAAATTGAGACTCAAAAAATTAAGAGTTCCATAGGAAGGAAATGAGAGACCCTTGTCATTTCAGAGACTATCTATAGAACTCTGAAATGTGATGGCCTCTCATAACCATTTACCACCTTTATTCTGTGTTAATGAATTTAGAAGACAGTGAGGAAAAACTGAAGGATATAAAGCAGCAAACCCATATGATTTTACTGAGGCTTGAAAATATTTATCATTATATTGTGTTTTTTTTTTAAAGATTCTATTTATTTACTCAACAGACAGAGATCACAAGTAGGCAGAGAGGCAGGCAGAGGGAAGAGGAAGCAGGCTCCCCACTGAGCAGAGAGCCTGATGCAGGCCTCGATCCCAGCACCCTGGGATCATGACCTGAGCCAAAGGTAGAGGCTTTAACCCACTGAGCCACCCAGGTGCCCCTATACTGTTTTTTATTATAAACTTCCATCAAACAAAATAGAAGACAAAATTAAAGAGATTGGGAAGCTATTGACAATTTTAGTTTCAAAGATGGTCCTGTGAGTATTAGTCTGCTTGAGTTGCTGTAACAAAATACCACAACTGTGTGGCTTTAACAACAGACATTTACTTTTCATAGTTCTGAAAGCTAGAAGTCCAAGATCAGTATGCCAGTTGATTAGATTCCTGGTAAGTACCCTCTTTCATCTTCCAAATAACCTCCTCTCTTGGAGCTTCACTAGCAAGAAAGAGAGAGAACTCTCTGGTTTATTCTTATAAAGTACTAATCCCATCGTTAAGAGCCCAACTTCATGATGTAATCTAACCCTAATTAACTCTGAAAGGCCCCATCTCTAAATACCATCACAATGTGGGGGGAGGTGGATAGTGTGGAGGAGGTGGGAAGTGAGGGTTGTTTCAATATATGAAGGGGGGTGGGGCATAAACATTCAGTCTATAATACAGTCTTAACCATTGGGGCAGTAGTAGGGATACTGAGGAGGGGACAGATTTGAGGGTAGTTGGGATTCTTTTTTTACTTTTGGCAGAAGTTTAATATAATATTCATATGAATTTTGTTGTTACAAGGCTGTCAGATTTACCAAATAAAAATACAGAATTCCCAGGTTTTTTTGGTCTCATTTTGTTTTAAGTTTAAGTCACACTGGTGTGGAGCCCAATGCAGGGCTTCAACTCAGGACCCTGAGACCTGAGCAGAGATCAAGAGTCTGACACTTAACCAAATGAGCTACCCACATGCTCCCCCAGTTATATTTTAATTTCAGATAAGCAAATAATAATTTTTAATGTATATCCCATGTACTATTTGGAAAATATTTATACTAGGAAATTACTTATTGTTTATCTGAAATTCAAATTAAACTGAGAATACTGAATTTTATCTGGAAGTTCAAGTCTTGGACTATGTCTTATTTTGGGATTTGGGAAGCTACACTTGCAAAATTATCTGAGAGTAAAATAAGGTCTCCCTCCCTACCACACAGTAAATTTAACAGAAACTGCCTTCTCTATATTCCAAGCATTCCAGTATCTGCCACACTTTCAGGTGGGAAATGAAAACCTACCTGTAAAATATTATAGAGTTTGGATTTTTCCAGCTACTACTAAATAGTAGAATATTTAGTCCTGTTGTCTACCGAATGGCATTAATGAGAAAGGAGGTTACAGGATTGTTTCCTTAAAGGTCCAGTTAGTACTGAAAAGAATCTTCACATTTTACAGCTGGAAGGGATCAAACCATAATTTCATATAATGACCTTCTTTTCAGAAGAAGAAATGGAGGCCTGAAGTAGTTAGGGGGCTTATCAAAGGTCATACAGTGAATGGCACTGATTTTGTACCACCCACTATGCTAAGTCATATGTAAGTATTTATCACTTAATCTTCAACACAAGCCTGACAAGTAGTGATGTTATCACAATCTTATATATAAGAAAAGCATATAAGTGAACTTAACTAATTTTGCTTAAGGATACATGGCAGAAAAGAGCAGAGCTATGATTTGAAATGAAACTTTTTAACTTTTAAAAATTTATTTATTTGACAGAGTGAGAGAGAGAGAGAGAGGGACAGTGCACATATGTGCAAGCACACAAGCAGGGGGAGTGGCAGGGAGATGGAGAAGCAGGCTTCCTGTAGAGCAGGGAGCCAGATGTGGGGTTGGATCCCAGAACCCTGGGATCATGACTTGAGCCGAAGGCAGATGCTTAATGACTGAGCCACCCAGGCGCCCTGAGTCCATTCTCTTTTAATCTTTACAAAATCTCTCTTTCTCTCACACACATACACACACATACATACAGGTCCACACATATGATACATACACACATCGCCCATATCAACCTCTCCATGAAGATAACATAGCTCTATTGTATAGTGTATCTTTGAAGAGATCAAAAGAATTAATAAATTTTGGGGGGTTAAGCATTTATTTTTTAAGTTTTTGAATTTTAATTCCAGTAGACCTAACATACAGTGTTAGTTTCAGGTATACAATATAGTGATCCAACAATTCTATACTTTTACTCAGTGCTCAAAATGCTAAATGTACTCTTAATCTTCTTCACCTCTTTTACCCATCTCCTCACCTGCCTCCATTCTGGTAACCATCAGATAGTTCTCTATGGTTTAAAGTCTATTTCTTGCTTTGTCTCTCCTTCTTTTTCCTTTGTTCATTTGTTTTGTTTCTTAAATTCCACATATAAATGAAATCATATGGTATTTGTCTTTCTCTGACTAGCTTATTTAGCATTATACTCTAACTCCAACCATGCTGCAAATGGCAAGATATCATTCTTTTTTATAGAATTACAGATTTTTAAATATAAATCTAGTGCCAAGACAAAAATAAGCAATTACAGATAGGCTAGGAGTATCGTTTCCACATATATATATATATATATCGGGCTTCAATACTATAGCATAGCGCCATGGTTGGCCTATAACTTGACTGGGATACCTTTATTCTGTTTTGTGTTTCCTAGTCCTGACTCCTACCTCATTAGCAAACTTTTCAACAGAGCACTTGAATTTGAATATTTCCTGAATTTTTAATAGATTTTACTTCTCTATTAGAAAAGTTTTAAGTTCATGACAACGTTGAGCAGAGAGTACAGAGATTTTCCATATACCCACCTGTCAATCCCCACAGCCTCCTCCACTATCCCCCCTACCAGAACGGTGCATATGTTGTGACTGATGTACCAACAGTGACACATCATTATCACCCAAAGTCCATAGTTCACATTAGAGCTCACTCTCATTGTACAATCTGTAGGTTTTGACAAATATATAATGGTACATATACATCATTATTGTTATGGCCTGCATATATTCTATTTCTGAGTTAGCAAATGCAAATCTGACTAGAATCAGCCTTAGAAAATAGATCATCTTTACATGCTACAGAAATCTTGGGCTAAATAGAGTTAATGAAATATCTGAGTAGAATTCATAAAAATGTGCTAAAGCAGTCAGTACTAGCCAACAGTGTAGCTTTGACAACCTTCACTAGATTTCTAAATATTATTTTAAAATCTACTGCAGGAAAGGTATGCAATGTTCCAATATTAAGTAAACATACTTAAATATGTAAATAATAAATTTTTCATGGGAGTCAGCAGTGAGTCTATATTGTTTCTATTCTAAATATAACTTTGTTTTCATAAATATTATCTTGTTCATTACAAAACAGTGAACATTAACAGGGTAAAGATTAAATTTTATATTTATTCCAAATGGAAGAATGACCTTTTCTTTATGCTTTCTTTCGAAAAATAAAATTGTTCAACCCAAGAGATTAATTTATAGCAAAATGATCTTAATTAATCTAAGCTCTCTTGTGCTAGACTACTCTGGCATCTAGGCAACCTAGTATGCTCACACTTGTGAACTCACTTGGAATATATGAATATAGCAGAAGAGACAACTTTCTTGGCAATGGCTTGCTTTAAAAAGAAGAGTTTAGAATTATATCAGATATTTGTAAGGAGTTTTAGTTTCTCAAGCTCCTTTTTCCTCCCTAATACATCTAAAAAATTATATTGGTATACTGACCCAGTACCTGGAATATTTGCAGTGCTCAAGAACTTTTAAATGAGTTTAGGTCATGTCTTAATATGTCTGACTCAAAATTTTTTGAAAGAACTAAAACGATATAATTATAGAATAAGAGTGCTAGAATTAGTGGTGCTCACACTATCAGTCCAATTATTAACAGATAGCCACATTCAAGACTAAAAAGTCCTACTGATTATATCATCAATGAATAGCTCAAATCTTTCCATTTGTCTCCATAACCACTTCTGCCCAAATTTGGTAGTTTCCACATGGTCTATAATAGCCTCCAATCCTTAGATCCTAGCTCCCTCAGTCCTTCCTGGCCCATCTCCCCTCACTGAAACATCACTTCTATAGTTCCCTGACTGTAGAAGCTTTATAAGTTATATTTTAAATCCATTTCCAATTACCCTCAGAACAAAGTCAAAAATCTATCACTGTCTTTAAATACCCTGAATGATTTAGCACCTGTTCACTTACTGTTTATTATGATCATTATACTACAGCCAGCATCTTATTCCACTTAATTTCACTCACACTCATGTTCTTTCTGACCCTTTAACTCACTGAGATCTTTTCAGTCTCAAAGCATGGGTTCTTTCCTTTATCATTCTGTTAGTTTCAATTCATCAATTCTGTCCCAAGGCCTCCTCTTCTGATATCCCTAACAGGTTAAGTAGCCATGCTATAAGCTCTCATAGCATCCTGAAGTTTTCTTTTATCTCACCTACAATTTTATTCAAACAATAATAATTGTGAATATCCACGTGATATGTCTTCCTCCATTAAGTTCCCTGAACCTATATATGTGTTTTTCATCACATGGTACTTACTCTTGGCTGAAGATTAAAATAACCGGGAGGGATTTTTAAAAAATTCTGATGCCTAGGCCATGGCCCAGATCAAGTAAATCAGAAACACTGAGAGTAGATCTGGCTATCAGTTTGTTTGTTTGTTTGTTTGTTTTCCATAAAGCTCCTTGGGGCACCTGGGCGGCATAGCTGGTTAAGTACCCAATTCTTGGTTTCAGCTCAGGTCATAGTCTCATATTCATGAGATCAAGCCCAGCATCAGGCTCTGCACTCATCATCAAATCTGCTTGAGATTTTCTCTCCCTCTACTTCTCCTGCTTGTTCTCTCTCTCTCTCTCTCATTCTCTCTCTATCTCTAAAATTAATAAATAAATATTTTAAAAAGGGCTCCTTAATATTTTATTTTTGAGCTTTCAGCATGTTTTAAATGGAATTCAAGGTTAAAAACACCTGACTTCACATAATACTTGATATAAAATAGATGCTCAAGAAGCATTTGTTGTATCCAGGGAAGACTAGTTTAAGAATGCAAGATAACCACAAGATCAGGGACTGATAAGGAAGCAAAAAAGTAGCCAAGTTTAAATGCAAAAGAAAATTTTGAGAAATCTTCTATGGATTGAGTTGAGCTTTGATCTAAAAGGTGGAAATTTTTAAAAAATTAATCATTACCCTATCCTCTAAGAAGACACAATCTAAGTATACCTATGCTTGACAACTAAGTACCTATAAAAGAGAAGATAAGAAACTTGTTACAAAGGAAGGAGTCATCTCCCAACACAAGAAATGTTTTATTGGAATGGGGAGCAGTGAGAGATAGAGAAGCAATTAAAGAGGTATGAGAATTGGGGCCACCTGGATCCACATAGTTTAACTAATAGGATTGAGAAATGAGGATACCTCCATCAACATAACTATTTGTTCCAGGGAAATCTTGTGTAGAAAGATAAGACTATAAACAAATAGATACCTTCTCTGATTGCTCCCATAGATTCCTATAAATCAATATATCTGAACAAACATGTTGCTCATCTGGGCAAATAGACTTCCTGTTGAGACATTAGATTGTTCATGTGGGCAAACAGCTCATTTATTAAACTCATTTCAAGACTCATCTTGCCGTGATCACCAATAATAAACATTATATTATGAACTTTATCCTGTCCTAATTAGTTTCCCATCTTGAAACACTTGCCTTATGCTACTTGCACTACATATCAAAACCCTCAAAATTTGCTGCTCACCTCCCACTTGTGGAGACATACTAAGATTCTTTAAAAGTGACACAGAAATAAGAAACCTTTCATAAAAATCCATTGACACTGATCAGATTTGAAAATCTGTATCCTTGATGGAAACCAGCCTTGCTATTAAAAACACTACTTTTTTCCCCATGTCTGCATTACAGATAAATACTACATAAATTATTATGATCAGGGTTTGTATTTCACTTCTAAGACAGGTGGTAGTCCATGAGCACAGGAATTCAGCAAGAGGGGTTTCATGACATTAGAAATGTGCTTGACTAAAACCAAGACAACAGATCTCCTCGCCATTTGGAACAGCCCTCTTCCCATGGAAAATAAAGAAGTCTGTGTTAGAGAGTGTCTTAACCACAGCTAGTCTCTACCTGTGACTGTATAGATTTTTACCGAGTTCTCTAGCACCCTGGATATCTTCAACTCAAAAAGAGTTATAAGAAGCCTTGTTTTAGCCACAGATACCAACTGCACTTTTTTAGACTCCTTATGTTGATATCACGATTGTTTAGGAATCAAAGGGATCACATAGTAAGTGATTAGCATCCTCTATCCTACGATAAGAAGCTCTGCAGCAAGTCATAACTGTTGCAAATAGATCAATAAACCAAGTTTTTATTTGACCCAAATAATTAGAATAAAACCAAGACAAAAATATTAGGTCACAACTCAAATTATAAGGCTCCCTTAATTTTTTTAAGTTAAAAAAAATTTTACAGGGGCACCTGGGTGGCTCAGTGGGTTGAGCCTTTGCCTTCGGCTTGGGTTGTGATCTCAGGGTCCTGGGATCGAGCCCCGCATCCGGCTCTCTGCTCGGTGGGGAGCCTGCTTCCCCCCTCTCTCTCTGCCTACTTGTGATCTCTCTCTCCCTCTGTCAAGTAAATAAATAAAAGCTTTTAAAAAATTAAAAAAAAATTTTACAGCAGTTTTACGTTCACAGAAAAATTGAGAAAATAGATTATCCATATAACCCCTGCCTCCACAATGCACAGTATCCTCCACTATTAACAACCTCTACTAGGGTAGTTCATTTGTTGGAATTGATGAACCTACAATGAACATCATTGTCACCCCAAAGTCCACATTATAGTTCACTTTGGGTGATATACTTTCTGTGGGTTTGGAGAAATATATAATGACATGTACCATCATTATAGGATCACACAAAGTATTATCACTGCTCTAAAAATTCTCTGTGCTCCAACTACTTATCCCTCTCCCACCCTTTCCCCTGGCACCCACTGATCTTTCTACTGCCTCTGTAATTTTACCTTTCCCAGAGTATCATATAATTTGTAGACTTTTTGAATTGGCTTCTGTCATTTAGTAAAACTCATCTTAGGTTCCTCCACGTCTTTTCATGCCTTGATAGTTTATTTCTTTTTAGCAATGAATAATATCCCATTGTCTGGATGTACCACAACTTACATATCTATTCACCTACTGAAGGAAATCTTGGTTGCCTTAGAGCTTCGGCAATTGTGAGCAAAGCTACTATAAACATCTATGTGCAGACTTTTGTGTGGACATAAGTTTTTAACTCCTTTGAGTAAATACCAAGGAGTGTCAATGCTGGAACATATGACAAGAGTATGTTTAGTTTTGTAAAAGACTTCCAAACTGTCTTTGAAAGTGCATTTTTTAATGCACTTTGAAATGTAGCATTTTGCATTCATACCAGCACTGAATGAAAATTCCTATTGCTCTACATCTTCTCCAGCATTTTGTGTTGTTAGTGTTCTGGATTTGGCCACTGTAATAGGTATACAGTAGTATCTCATTGTTGTTTTAATTTGCATTGCCCTGATGATATATGATAGGAGAATCTTCCTATTTGTGTCTTTTGCAAATATTTTTTCCCAGTATATAGCTTCTCATTCCTTGATGTTGTCTTTTGCAGACCAGAAGTTTGGTGTGTTTGTTTTTGAATAAAATCCAGCTCATCGATTATTTCTTTCATGTATTGTGCCTTTGGTGTTGTATCTAAAAATCATCATCATAAATCTAATTTTTAAAATCACGTATTTTGACAGGGGAATTTGAAACCATAAACAAATTGTTCTTTAGAGATTTTTTTCAGAAATTATCTTCAAATAGCCATGCAGCTCCATCTGTATCACATCTGTATCAACTTTTAATATCCACTAATATCATGGTCTTTCCCTCTTTCCTTCCTTTCTCCCAATAAGACTACAAGAACTCTTGACTAATAATGATCCATGACAGAATTTTTTTCTTATATCCCATGAGAGAACCTGTCTCACTGTGGCCATGGTTTCTACAGTAAACAACTATATATGATTTATGTTAGCCTTTCTGTCATTTTTAACAGGTAATTTTAAGAGTATTTCACACAGGGAAATTGTAAAATTCTTCATTAAATAAAACCAAACTCAGTGTTTTCGGGCTATGTGTCATTCACCAACAGTTTAATGACATCTTTTCTGTACCACGCAATGTGGCAAGGATTGAACACGAAATCTTGCCCACTTTACTCATTATAGATACAAAGCTATGTCTACTAACAAATACCATCATATCATCTGCTAATCCATGTTACCTTTACTCCTGTCATAAGTATATTTTTCCCTGTGTTTAATATTTTGCTTCTTCTTAAAATAATAATCTTAAAAATAATTATATATTTAAAAAAAAAACAGTAAAAAGGGTACCTCAGCTGGGGAAAATAACAAAAAAGTAAAACTTCTTTGACTTTTACCTCCCAAAAGAATTTCTCTTTGCCGGGAAGTTGCTCTTCTTTATCCTCTTAACCATTAAGAGTTGTTGTGGTACATGTGCATGTGAATTCAGTAAGAAGAGTGTCACAGCATGCAAGAAAGCATAAGATAGGAAATGGAGGTGATAATGAAGAAAAAATCTCTTATGAATGAGAGATTAGACTCTTTGGTCTGGATAGAGATGGCTGATCTAAGACCAACAGATAAAGGAAGAGATATTAGTCACTAGAAGAGAAGGTATTCTCACAACTAAAGTAATTTAGTAAATGGGAATGTGATTTCTCATGAAGTTTATCATGGGGATATCAGGGACAGACAAAGCAGCCACTTATCAGATACATTCAGTGAAAGTCAACAGTGGGGAAGAGAAATGGATTAAGTTTCTTTTTAGTAAAGCATGAGATAATTTTATTTGGTAGCGTTAAATAACTTTAACTAAATAACAGTTATTCTTCACTTGTCCTGAGTCCATTGAGAGAAAGATTCAGTTAAGAGCTAGTATGATTCTAACACTTCATAATCCTCTTTTGAGCCAGATGAATATAGGCTTTAGATTCAGAGTATTTAATGGACAACCATAATCCACTAGGCTTATCTCAGAGTTACTGCAGATTTGGTTCCAGACTACTATAATAAAGTTAATATTGCAATAAAGTGAGTTTTCTACTGCATATAAAAGTTATATTTATACTATATAGTAGTCTATTAAGTGTGCAATAGCATTATGTCTAAAAAAGCAATATATATATATACCTTAATTTAAAAATACTGCTCAAAAATGTTAATCATCTGAGCTTTCAGTGAGACATCTCACTGAACACAGAATAGCGCAACATATAATAGTAATGAAAAGGTGTGAAATATTGTAAGAATTACCAAAATGTGACACAGAGAGATAGAGTGAGTAAATGCTGTTAGAAAAATGGCACCAGTATACCTGCTCAATGCAGGGTTGAAACAAAACTTCAATTTGTAAAAAACACTATATTTTACAAAGCACAACAAAACAAGGTACACATGTATGCTGTTTTGTTAAGTTCATATTCCTTTTTCATCCTCACATTTTACTTCTGGCAAATCATTTTAAATTTTCATTTGTGATAGTGATCTAAAGTTCACTGCTTAAATAAGTTTATTTGCATAAAATGTGAAATGATTTTAAAATATTAAGTAAATAAGAATATAGGAGGCAATAATTATGGCAAAAAAGTAAGTGAAGTAGTGAATGATTGGGAAATGCTGAACTAGATTATAAATGGATTCTTATTCAGAAATTGTACAGCTCAAAGTGCACTACAGTACGCTACAGGGAGGGGATGGTAAAAAAATATTTCTATTGGCCCCAGCCCTTAAAATATGTCTAAGGGCTGATATCCAAGATCTATAAAGAACTTCTTAAACTCAACACCCTAAAAACAGATAATCATGCCAAAAAATGGGCAGAAGACATGAACATACACTTCTCCAATGAAGACATACAAATGGCTAGCAGACATATGAGAAAATGTTCATCATCAGCCATCAGGGAAATTCAAATCAAAACTACATCGAGATATCACCTTACACCAGTTAGAATGGCAAAGATTAACAAGGAAGGAAACAACAAATGTTGGAGAAGATGTGGAGAAACAGTAACCCTCTTACACTGTTGGGGGGAATGCAAGTTGGTATAGCCACTTTAGAAAACAGTGTGGAGATTCCTCAAAAAATTAAAAATAGAGCTACCCTATGACCTGGCAATTCCACTACTGGATATTTACCCCCAAGACACAGATGTAGTGAAAAGAAGGGCCATATGTACCCCAATGTTCATAGCAGCAATGTCCACAACAGCTGAACTGGGGAAAGAGCTGAGATACCTTTCAAAAGATGAATGGATAAAGAAGATGTGGTCCATATATACAATGGAATATTACTCAGCCATCAGAAAGGATGCATACCCAACTTTGCATCAACATGGATGGGACTGAAGGAGATTATGCTGAGTGAAATAAGTCAAGCAGAGAGTCAATTATCATATGGTTTCACTTACTTGTGGAACATAAGGAATAACATCGAGAACATTAGGAGAAGGAAAGGAAAAGTGAATCAGGGTAAATCAGAGGGGGAGATGAACCGTGACAAACTGTGAACTCTGAGAAACAAACTGAGGGTTTTAGAGGGGAGGGGACTGGGGAATGGGTGAGCCTAGTGGTGGGTATTAAGGAGGGTATGTATTGCATGGAACACTGGGTGTCATACATAAACAATGACTCTTGGAACACTGCACCAAAAATTAATGATGTATTTTATGGTGACTAATGTAACACAGTAAAAAAAAAAAAAAAAAAGTCTAACTTAAATAATATGTGACACAGTTAAATTACCAACAAAATATATGTGAAAAACTGTTCAGAGGCTAGCTTCAAGTATATACCCAAAATAAGCAAAATATTTATACGTATATGTTTTTTAAAGATATTATTTATTTATTGAAGAGAGAGAGAGATAGAGAGTGACAGAGAGCACAAGTGGCAAGGAGAGGGAGAAGCAGGCTCCCCACTGAGCAGAAAGCCTGACATGGGGTTTGATCCCAGGACCCTGGGACCGTGATCCGAGCCAAAGGCAGACACTTAACTGACTGAGCCACCCAGGCACCCCAAAATATTTATATTTTGAATAAGGGATAGTAATGTTTCCTCTTATTCTTTACCATTTGTAACCATTCACTAGAATTGACTATATGTACTTATGACAAAAAATAAGACTAGGCACTTAGTACAGATACACCATCCATAAATAAAATCATATTAGTTATTTTCGACCCATTAGTAAAATGATACCTTGAGGAAATTAAAATAAGCTAAGCTTAATAAAAAGATACTGTGTAGACTCTATAACAGGGTTCTCCAGAAAAACAGAACCACTAGGAATTGGCTCATGCAGTTGTGGAGCTGACAAGTCTAAAATCAACAGGGCAAGCCAGCAGGCTGGAAACTCAAGACAGAAGTTGATACTATAGTCTTGAGTTTGTAGTTTGTAGGGCTGGCTAACAGGCTGGATATTCAGTGAGGATTTCTACTACATTCTTATCACAGAATTCCTTCTCTGGAAACCTCAGTTGTTATTCCTATGGCCTCTGACTGACTGAGTGAGGCCCACTCACATTCTAAAGAGTAATCCATTTACTTAAAGACAACTGATCATAACTACAAAATACCTTGACAACATCTAGACTCTTGTTTGACCAAACAACTGGGCACCACAGCCTAGTCATGTAGACACATAAAATTTAGCCAACACACAATCTTAGGACAGTATTCTAATTTTTTTTTAAATGGCAGTAGATTAGAGCTAGGGCAAACATTGGCTTCAGACTGCTCTTGTTCAATTTTCAAGTTTGTATAAACTTGAATCAATTGCTTATAACTCTTAAAAGTTGTTTCCTCCAGTAAATGGGAACGGTTGATGAAAAGATTACATGAGAAAGTTCTCATGAAATGTGAAGCACTGTACTTAACAGTAAATGCTCAATAAGTAGTAGGGATAATTAAGAACAAATATGTAGACATTGCTTTCTACTTGATAATAATTATTTTGACATTCATATAAATCAATGTTATCTGATGTCCAGAGTTATTTAGAATTCCTCTCCTAAGTAAAAGCCTCACTCATTAATAGAGTACTAGCCTAGTTGATAACTTATTAAAACCTCATTTTGGTCCACTAGGTATATACTTGCTCATTATAACATATAGTATCTCAACACAGAAATTTTAAAACTGTAGTATTACTTAGGGTGAGTTATATCATATATTTTCCATTTATTTGCCTTATTTTACACATGCTACCTATCTGTAATCTAGTTTATAATACATTCAGATCTTGAGAATTTTTTTCCTACATATAAATGCACATTATATACATTTCATTAATTCAAAAAGTTTTCAAATTCATTTTAAGTTGATTTTTTTAACCTTTGAAGTGTTTATCCATGTAGTGTGGAACCACTATATTTTTGAAACAGCTTTATTTTAATGTAGATTATTAAAAACTTAATTTTTTGCAAAAATACTAAAGAAAAAATCATAGTCACAAAAATTCAAAAAAGTTAAAAAAAACTCTACTTAAAAAATTACTAGTATTGCTCATATCATTTCAGACCTTGCTTATGCATATGAAAATATAGATCTTCCTTGACTACAATGGGTTTACATCCTAATAAACCTATCATAAGTTGAAAATACCTTAGGTCAAAAATGCATTTAATACACCTAGTCTACCACAAACATCATGGCTCAGTTTACACTACCTTAAACATGCTCAAAACACTTTACATTAGCCCACGGCTGGGCAAAATCATCTAACACAAAGCCTATTTTATAACAAAGTGTTGAATATATCATGTAATTTACTGAATGCTATAATTAAAATGAAAATACTGTTTTTTGGAGTATAGAATAGTTGTAAGTATATCAGTTGTTCATCCTTGTGATCATGGGGCTGAATGATCTACTGCTGACTGCCACTATCCAATATCACAAGAGAGGATCCTATTGTGTATCACTAGCACAGGAAAAGTCAAAATTCAAATTTCAAATTTCAAGTGCAGTTTCTATTAAATACATTTACTTTCATACTACTGTAAAGTCGAAAAATCATAAGCTGAACTATTTCAAGTCAGGGACACCTGTAAATAAATCTATTTTTATATTACATGTGTTTATGTATGGATAGGTGGTCAATGAATATAAATGGATGGTGGATAGATTAAAAAAAAAGACTACCTGAAAAAAGAGATAGTATAAAAAGATAAAAATGGGGTCATTCCATGAGATTCTGAAAGTTTCAGAATAAATCTACTTTTGCTTAAATTTGACAGATGAAGACATTGAGGAAAGGATGCAACAATTGTTGGACTATAAATATTCCTCACTGTAAGAAATAGATTTTCTTAAAGTAACCCTCTAAAATTAACAAAAAATGTGATTTAAAACAGCAAGAGGTAGAGTCTCTTATTTTTACTAATACTATTTGATACATTGTTGGAACGTATCTGTTTATCCGGTGATTTGAGCAAGAATGATGAGTGGTGAAGATCAAACACAGTATTGCTTACGTGTGTCTCAAGTACATGATTTCTCTCCCTGGCACATAGTGGGCACCAATAAAATTCTTAGATTGAATCAATGAGCACCTGGAAAGGGGAGAGAAGATACCATTATAAACTATACATAGTTTTGGTAAATTGAAATTTTACATTTAAACTGACCTCTAGGACTGACTTATCTTAGGTGTCCATTGTTGTACATATCTAATATGATAATTTTGGCAGAAAAAGCTTGCTCTTTTATACACATATGATTATTGGAAAGACTAAATTATGTTACAGACCCTACAACAAGGTCTGTAATATAAAATATTCTCAATAACTATGATTTTAAGAGTGCTAGGGATGATCTGAATAACTATCAATCTTTATAACTTAATCTATGAAATACCTTAAGATAAAGTTCTATTACATCTGAAAGTATAGGCTTCTCAATAGTCTCTTTGAATTATGAATTGGGTGAGCATCTTAAATAATTCAAACTGAAACAGATTCATTTCTCTTTCCACACTGGGGATCAAGAAGTATTTGTTAAAAACCGAGAGGCAAAACCTTGGGATCCTACAACTAGGAAGTAACTATCTTTTAGAGTAGCTTAGTGGCTTAATACAAGGAATTCATTACTTGAATGTCATGTAGAACATTTATAGACAAATTCCCTCTGGTTATACCGGTATTTAACACATATATTGGCAAATGTCAGAGATTTGCATGTTAGAAATATCTTCTTTTAATTAGAATATCAAATAGTTTGGTTATGAAATTACATTCCCCACATTCTGTAAAGACTTGGTATATTTGGTTTAAATATAAGTTATAGTTAAAGTACCTTAACAGTCTAGAGAAAGCTTGTATTTCCAACTGTAGAACCTGTGTATGTGAAAACATTGTCAGGCATATGGACACAAGCAGGAGATGTCATTAAGATCCACTTCCCTCTTGGAAGAATGGCTCTACTTTCCTCCCTAATGGCGACTCATACAAAGACATTAAAACTTAAAAAATTAAAAAATAATAACTTCAAAACATCTCTGTGCTCTACTCCACCTCCTGAAAAGTCCAGAGGTGTCTAAGGCTAGTTGTTTTTTTAATTACTAGGTAGGGTGTACCAAGCCTTGGTTCTTAACTTCAGGATCTCCTATAATCTTCACCAGAATACTACGAATTTTTCCAAAATGCAGGCAAGGAAAGAGAGCTTCAGAAAAATTAATGACTTCTGGAAAGGCAAAAGACAAATAGTTCATGGGCCTGAATTGGCACTGAAATCTTTTTTTTTTCTTCGAAGATTTTATTTTTTAGTAATCTCTATATCCAACATGTGGCTTGAACTCATGACCACAAGATCAAGAATCCCACACTGTACTGACTGAGCCAGCCAAATGCTCCAGCACTCAAGACTTTTGACTCAAGTCTTCTTCCTACTAATTCATTTCTGACTCCATAAGAGGAAATGATAAAATGCCCAAGTCTACCCATTATAATAAATAGCTAAGAAAATAACCAATCAAAGGTATTTTTTATCACAGTTAATACTTTATGCAATCAGAATTTGATTTCAGGTCTGGATGACTCTAAAGCTCATTCTACATCCTTCCTTTAGGTTGTAAATATGTAGGCCCCATGAAACTAGAGAATGTATTCCTGTGTTCATTGTTGAAACTTTGGTGCCTAGTACAATGTTTGTCATAGAGTTATGGCTCAGCTAAATGTATATTAAATAAATATAAACCACTGAGGACATGTCATATCCATTGTACCCAGTTGGGCAGTGGTTAATGTCCTCAATGTGATACTGCATGTATTTACCTTGATTACATTTACCTTGATTGATTGATTTAACTCTTTCTTTCTCTCTCTCTCCTGTTTGCCTACCAGCCTATTGGCCCAATTGGCTCAGAATCCAGAGGGAAGTAGGGATATTTAGACTCCCCTGAAATCCCAATCTAAGTGAAACAATGAGTAATAGGGAAAGAGTGCTCCATTGCCAAAACAGGAACTTCATTACTTGTAAAGCTGGATTTCAGAATGCATCCTGGAGCACAACCCAAATTTGACTTGATCCTTTTTCTTTACCCTCAAACCCAGAATCCTGGTATTCCTCTGTGGAAGACTAGATCTAAAGACTACTAGAAGACTCTGGACTGTCTCTGCTAGCAGGAGAGGACATGAGGCTGAATCAAGCCTACCTTTAGGTGCTTTGGTGCCAAGAAGAGGGAAAGCAAGAAGAGACAGAAGAAACCAATGAAAGGATCTTTAAAGGAACCACTGAATGGTTCTCACCAGTATTATCCATTCCTCTTCAAAGAGGAAAAAAATGTGAGGGGTAGAATTCAGGAACCAGACAGATGCCTTCTCTCCAATGTGAGAGAGTGAAAATCCTATCCCTTCCGTGAAAATGCAAGGGGAGATGTTCTAAGTTTCTCACTATCCACAGTGATATGAGATGAGAAACAGTGGAAATGAACAAAGAAAGAAAGAGAACACTAGAGAAAGCATAAGGCTTATTTTGAGTGCCTTTTATTAACTAGGTGATGTACACAGGTTTCTCAGCTGTATCATTCAGCTATTTTTGCCTCTTTTGCCATGTGAGCAGAAAGATAGCAACTCAGATCTCAGAGCATTTCCAGCACTGATTGGGAAATTTAACTAGATGTCTTCAAACTTTCCTGGTAACTAAGATTTCCGTGATGCAGTGGGCTTGAAAAGCAATAAATAAAGCAATCCCTTTATTTTAAACTAAGCAGAGTGAACAGATTTTCAAGTGGAGCAATTTGGGCCTGTGGGCAGGCAGGCACCATGAGAGAAACACAGAGATAAGAAGACAACAGCAGCTGGAAAAAGCAGCCTAGAAAATGTCTCTGCCAAAATAGCCTAAAACCAGGAAAATAACCATCTCAGAAGAGTCTAGGACTGAGACAGGATTCAAAGTGAATCAGAAGTGAGGATTCAAGCAATAATCTACTGAGAAGAATAGCATAGACTTAACTGACAAATGGAAAATCCATGGATTACAAATAGGTATTATTTAGAAGCTTTCCCCATAACAAGTTATCTACTTTATTGTTCAATTATATTTATGTTCTGTTACTTTAATATACTTACTTTATGCCTAATAGAAAAGCAATACATGGTTGATGAATAAAGTCTAAGATCCTCTAATCAGAATTCATATTTTCCTTGCCTATATGCCCAAGGTACATAGTCTGAATCCATTATAACACTACCCTCTGCATGGGAATCCTGGAAACAAAGCAGAAAGATCTTGACAAGGCAGTGGCTGAAGAAAGGCACAGGGTTCAGAGATTCCAGAGGAAGAATGAAGGGTTCATGATGATGTGGGGAGAGGTAGCATTTTGGGGGGATTTTGGATGGGTGAGGAAAAAACAAAACTCCAGAAATGATGTCCAGGTTTGTCTTGAATAAATGGCTAATCTATTAGTTCCTCAAAAGCAGGGTCACCCAACCTACTATGTTTGGCACAAAGGTGCTCATTTGCTTGAATTGTTTTGAATGGTTTGTACTAGTGCACATAATGTAAACCTAAGTAAAAGAATATTTGTAATGAGAGGTAATAAGTTCAGTTGTACCCCTGATAAATTTAAAGTTCTGATAGAAACACTAAACGAAAATGTTCCATTGCTCGCTGGATACATAGGAATGAGGCAGGTGGGAGACAGAGTCTACATATGTGGACATGGTGATAAATGAGCATATATATGCTTACTGAAAGCAACATAATACAAAGAAAATATATAAGCTGTAAAGAGAAGAAGGTATCAGACAGATGACATAGGAGCAACAACATTTAGGGAAGGGATAGGTATCCATAATGGAGACAGAGCAAGAACAGCTGGACATGTAGGAGGCTATATGGTCTCAAGGAGTTCAAGGAAAAAACTCATAAAGAAGAGAGTACCTAACTGTGCATTTCATTGAGTAAAAATTATATACCAATAAAAAAAATAACTAAGCCCCAGAAATCTTTTACTACTAGTTCATTTTGGCCTGGATTATTTTGCTGCTGAAGACTTATTGCCTGTCAGTGCATTGAAATATCACCAGCCTTTAGTCCCTATGGTGTGAAGGACTCTACAGGATTTACAGACTACGTACTGTTTTTATTCGCTTAGTACATGCACAACAAAAGCTATTTGAAATAAGTCAACTAACTGTTCTTCATTCAGAAATAAATGCTTTGTGTGATCTTCTGTTAGGGAAAATAATTAACACTACCTTAAATAGAAAATCCTGGGATTATGCTGCAAGCAGTTAAGATGGTTTTCTAAAATACTAATACACAATACTATCCTCTGTGGCACTTTGAAGTTGACAAGATTAGCATCGTTCTTCTCCCCTCTCTTCAAATTATGGCAGTTCTGATAAGAGGACAGCATACCAAGAGTTATGTTTGGGTCTGAGTTTATGACCAGCTATTTTTTCTTTATAGTAGTTTTTCTTTCTTTTTTTTTTTTTTAAAGATTTTATTTATTTATTTGACAGTCAGAGATCACAAGTAGGCAAGAGAGGCAGGCAGGGAGAGAGAGGAGGAAGCAGGCTCTCCATGGAGCAGAGAGCCCGATGCGGGGCTTGATCCCGGAACCCTGGGATCATGACCCGAGCCGAAAGCAGAGGCTTTAACCGACTGAGCCACCCAGGTGCCCCAATATAGTAGTTTTTCTTAAAAAGCTAAAAAGTTTGTTTTTGTCCTAATAAGCCTCCAAAAGGTCTGGCATTAACAATAATAGTCCTAAATCTCAAATTTCTACCCCACCTCTCAGGTCTCTTTTCTACCTCCTTTTATGATCATCTTATCTCCTTATCCAATCTACTCATGTTTTTCCAAACCTCAAAAACCTGGAGAATACCACTGAGTTCTGGAGACCAAGCACTGTGTCTTGCAGGAACACAGTTTAATAAATAATTGCTGACCCTTCCTCACAGTTCTTCATAATGTTCTTATTTCTACTCATCAGATTTCAGACCTTTCTTGAAAGCCCAACTGCCCCAAACTACATTAATGCCCTCCCCAGCTCTGCCTAACTTTGTCAAAGACTCCTTGCTTCCTTAATCTCTATTCCACTGGTGAAACTAAGTTTCTCTAAATTCCTCACTTATGTTTTGCATTGACATGCCTTAAGTCCAGGCACTTAGCAAAAGCAAATCTCCTAAAAGGAAAAGATTCACCACGAAGGAAGAATTCAGGCTACTGATGGATTATTTTTATGTGTCTTTGAAATCCCAAATTTGTTTTCATTTTTAGCACTTTGTTTATGTCTTATGATGAAGTGAAATATCAATGTTCAGAAATATAATTTTACATTTGTGACTATATCTAATTTATTTAAGCTGTTTCCCAGACCAAAAAAAAAAAAAAAACCAACTGCACTTATATTGCCTAAATCTACCTTAATTTGATGTTTTTAAAAGATTTATTTATTTGAGAGAGAGAGAGATTGGACATGTGCCCACTTGCAGGGGGAGGGGTAGAGAGCATTCTCAAGCAGACTTCCCACTGAATGCAGAGCCCAACATGGGACTTGATCCCAGGACCATGAGATCACAACCTGAGCCAAAATCGAGAGTTAGATGCTCAACAGACTGAGCCACCCAGGCATCCCTAATTCTCTCTTACTTTGGAAATATAAACCTTCACATATTGGTAGCCAATTATCCCACTGTTTCACTAATTTTACTGGGAAAAATGAAACAAAACAAAACCTTTGCCTTCTAGTTAAAGAAAAATAAGAAAAGGTTGTTTTAAAGTAATAAAAACATGTATTAGACTGAAAAAATAAACATAAAGAAAAAGAAGTCTGGGAGGCATTCAGGAATTCCAGAGCTTTCTCAAGGGGTTTTACGGCATGATGGAATGAATGCTAGATTCTTACACATACTAATGCTCTATTTTAGGAAAGTCATGGAATCTATATTCATGACTCAGAGGGATGCTGTCAGGATCAAACAAGATACCATATCTAAAAGTGTTTTGTATAGTGATATGTTCTTCCAAAATTGTAGTTAAAGGGAATTATTTAGATGGTATGGAAACAAGTATGTAAATCATACTCTGGAATTTTGTTTTGTTTTTCTAACCAGGTTTTAAATATACTGTGATTCAATGACATATAAACTCCAAGTACTCCCAGTAACTTTAGAATATGACTTGTACTTTTTGTTCAAAACCAAATCATATTACCCATCTAACTATAATAACTCAACTATTTTGCAATTTAATAACCTCTGGATTGAAACAGTTATGTGTCTATAAGTCAAGCCATTGGTGCTGACATATAAAATGAAAGTTAGCATAGCACTGTCTTGCTCACTCTTTTTACCATTGCTTAGGAAAATGCCCACACAGGGTATGTAATAAATATGATAATTCTGATGATCCATAAATTAATGGATAAATGAGTGACCAAATGAATGAATGGCATGCAGAAATTAAGGCACATAAAGGCAATAAACATACTGGTTGATTAATAGAAAACATGAGGTTAATAACTACTTGAGATCCTGCCTCACAGTTCAATTTTGAAGCCTCCTTGACCCTTGCCAAAAAAAAAAGTATCTAAAAAAGTATCTTCCAACTTCTCTAATCCTAGGTAGAAAGGAGTTGCTCACTCAGAACTGTGTTTATACTTCTGTTAAGAGCCCCTACCCCATTACATGATAACTGGCATTGGCAATTGGCTCTGTGACCCTGTACTCCCTGGAGAAGCAGGTGTGTATTTCTGAATACGCAGATCCCAGGACCATGCCTGACACAGATAGGTCTTAATAAAAAAGTAAAGAGTCCATTAAATTAAAAAGTGTTTTAAATTTTATTTGGATTCCTTACTGTATAAAGACATTAATAATTTGCTCTTTTAGAATAAAGGAAAGAAAGAAAAGAAAATCCAACAATTAAGTAATAAGCTCAAAAGACTTGCCAAAGAAAAACAGTTAAACAGTCTTAGCACAGCTGAAAAGCAGACTCCACCATTTGTTTTTCTTCTGCATTTGAAACACTTGAACCTGCTGTTCCCAGTAAAACTACTATAAACGTTTTTATTTATGTAACATAAAAAGCCAGAAAGTGTTTTCTTTCTAAAAAATTTAACTTATGTTAAGGTTATCAAGGAGTCCATTCAGTGGACCCCCTCCTTTTCTTCCAAAAGCCACAAAGATTCATAATTGTCATTTAGTAGATTGTCCTACTATATGAGTACTAGATTATAAGAAAGTAAGCTCCTCCCTTCCCCTATATAATATAAATTCTGTAAGGGCAGGGTCTTGTGTATTATGTTCACCGTTCCTTTCTCAGTATTTTGATCTACACCTGGCACAAAGCAGATACTCCCCAAATGAACTACTGTTTGAATGAATACTTATTTGATCATAAAGTTGTGAGTTCTCTCATTTGAAAAATCTTTGTTTTCCATTCTAAATATTTGCTTCTTTTTTTCTCATAAGATGGTACCTAAGTATAACCACAAAAAAAGAAAAGTAAAATATGTATATACCTATTAAATTTTTTGTACATATTTTCCATTAATTCCCTTTATTCCATTTAAAATCTGGGAATTCACATGATGCAGGTTTTCTTAACCAAACTCAAGAAAATGGAGAGAATGTCTTCAGCCTTATTGAGTTTAAGATCAATGTGTGACTTAACTATGTTAGTTTATAGCACTTCTTATTGAAAAGGAAATTTATGCATATTTCTTAATGTTTCCATTGTGTAACTTAATTTTTTTAACTGTAAACCTATAACAATGTAATTATGCAGTGAATCCATAAATTATCTGAGTTCTTTTATTTTACTTAGCCTTCCTAGAAATGTGTTTTCCTCTAGCATTAATCTTTGATTACATTCCAAGTAATGCTGATCAATATAAGAGTCCTAAATTCAACCATGTGGCTACTGCAGAGTTTATGCAGGTAAATTCTGCGTAAATTTTTTTTAATTTTATTTATTTATTTCTCAGAGAGAGAGAGAGAGCACAAGCAGGGGGAGCAGCAGGCAGACAGAGAAGTAGTCTCCCCACTGAGCAGAAAGCCTAGATGTGGGACTAGATCCCAAGACACTTAACCGACTGAGCCACCCAGTCATCCCTCTGGGTAAAATTTTTTAAATTATGCATTGTTATCATTTGAGATATTAAGTATAGGACAATTTACTCTGTCGTTGTCAAACATTTCATAAAGCTGCTAAGATAATATATTCCAAAAATAACTGCAATGGCAATTTTTATCAATAAATGGTGCTGGGAAAATTGGACAGCTATATGTAGAAGAATGAAACTCGACCATTCTCTTACACCATACACAAAGATAAACTCGAAATGGATAAAGGACCTCAATGTGAGACAGGAATCTATCAGAATCCTAGAGAACATAGGCAGTAACCTCTTGGATATCAGCCACAGCAACTTCCTTCAAGATATGTCTCCAAAGGCAAAGGAAACAAAAGCAAAAATGAACTTTTGGGACTTCATCAAGATCAAAAGCTTCTGCACAGCAAAGGAGACAGTCAACAAAACAAAGAGGCAACCCACGGAATGGGAGAAGATATTTGCAAATGACAGTACAGACAAAAGGTTGATATCCAGGATCTATAAAG